>JAZHYW010005626.1:0-15514 GCA_037355805.1 Ixodes ricinus
GCGAGGAAGACTCATGATTCAGTCCAGCGAGAGCGCGCTTGAGAGCAGACGACAAAACACATTACCCCCGCAAATAACAAAAAAAACAAAAAACATAGTGCTTTTTTAGATGATTATTGCGCCCCAAGCAGCACACCATTGTAGGAGCTAATCGGCCCGCCACTGGCAAACATTAGCTCCAATAATGGCCTAATGTTGATTTTCTCGAAACCTTTACCCGATCCAATGTTGGACCATTAACTAATGCCAATGTGGGACCACGATTCAACCAATATTTAAACTAATATTGGACCATCATTTATGCCATCGTTGGACCGCCTTTTAACCAACATTTAAGCCAACGTTGGGCCACAATTTCACCAACACCTAAGCCATCATTGGACCACTATTGATTGTGGGTCTTACAACCAATATTGGCATCCAAGTTTAATCATTGGCTTATCCAATATCGCCTCCAAACCTTATGCCCTGGCTATTTTAATTTCGGCATCCGATTTTAAGCGCGGGTTGTACTATTTTCGGCAGCCATTTTAGTGAGCACGCAGCTTTCTTTTCAGATGTATTTGTAATGTTCAGTAGAACATTATACATACATCAGAAAAGAAAGCTGCAGTAAACAGCCACATTCACTGTATAAAATCTTTATTACATGCGAGTAAATATAAAAGCATGCAATTCAAATTGTACCGTCAATACATTTTATTAGGTATTTCAATTAAAGAAATATTAAAGCAAAAATGAGTGCCAGGATTCATCACTGCAAGCTGTGAACCAGGCAGGAACGTGACGGGATCCCACGCAGGGTTCTGGGCACACAGTTCTGACAGAAACGGAAGCGGGGGCCTTGATTCAGGTACCAGTTCCCACTAGGCCACCTCATACCACTGTAATTTTAAATATTCATTTACCTTTCATCTTCAGTAACTGTCAGTTCTCTCTTATTCCTGTCAATTATGAACATCCAAATAAAATATAGCTTTAATATTCGTCGCCCTTTAGTTAACTGTTCGATTAATCGATTCAGTTGCTTTCCAAGTATAAAATCTCAGAAAGGCATACTGACTTTTTTAATGTTTACTTTTCTATAACAAAAACATTATTTTCCAGCGAATATTTTTCCGTTATTTTGTATACAATAAACTGGAGTATTCTAGGAGATAGCAGTACTGCCTTATAAAACAAATAGATGCGCAAGTAAGACACCAGAGCCGGCTTGCTGGAATCAGCGTCCTAGCTGAGAATGAGTGAAAGAAAGCACTACAAAGGGTGGGGCGCGCGAGCTTCTTGAGACGAGGTATGAGTAGCGCTCAGCTTGTGCACTGGCTTTGACAGTGCTTTCTTTCGCCTAGTTTCAGCTAAGACGCTGTTTCCAGCCAGCCGGCATAGGCGTTTAGTGTTGTTTTGTTCGCCCGACTTGTCCTAACTCAGAGCTCAACCAATCTGGTATTAAATATTGATAGTAATTAAAGAAATTAATCAATTAGTAGAAAGGTTAATCCTTAAACTGCTTAGCCCTAATCTTGCGACATCATAGGGTTCCTCAACCCTTGTTAATTACAATCTCAACATTTAAGTTAACACCTATATTTCTACGTTGATTTGAAAAAAAAAGAACTAGTTTAAGATTTACGGCATTTGCGGAACAGAAATATGCAGTTACAAATGTACTCATATTTCCTCCATAATATTTACAAGTTACAAATCAAATCGCTGGCCCTTTTCAGCTCACCAGTGTCAAATGTACTACGAAATGGACAGTTCAATAAATAGCCTGTTGTACGAAAGGAACATTACAGTTGAACAGAACATAACGCTTGAATTAATCAAGAATTTAAAATAAATCACGCACATAAAAAAAAAAAACTTGAAGAGTAAAGAAAATTACTTGCAAATACACTCACATAGCGCGCTGACATAAATAAACTCAACTTCCAACCAACAAACCGAATCTTGGCAAATAAGGGTTAATCGACGTTGCTGGGGTATTCAGCTTCAGACATACTGGGAGGACTTAACTACAGCAAACATCTCCCGACAGAAAGACACCCATATTTTAACAGGAAAAATAAAAGAAAAATGACTTTGAACACCAAAAATAACAAATCAGAACGTCTCTAGCAGTCTATTAGAATTAAAAAAAAAACACTTACAATTAGCGCTGTATAAGGCCTGTCGGGCGGATCTCTGTGGGTTACAGGCTGGAGTCTTCGGAGATTCCTGTCCCAGAGTTCGACGCAGACGAAACTCATCGGATCATGACAAAGCGTACATTGCATAGCAAGAACACATGTCCCCGATGGTCAAGAGGTCCTCTCCTTGTCACCCACGTGGAAGGAATGGCGGTCCGTCGTGTCTTCGGTCCGTCGAAGTAGTGACATGAATGCACACAACAAAGGAAGGTCACCGGTGTGTAGGCGCTGCCGAGAGAATATTCATGGTTTTGACTAGAGCCTCTAAACGAGCTGCGCCTAGAGTATCGGCACTCCGTTTCCCGACATTGTTGTGGGCGCCGCCATTTTGGTGCTTGTGCAGAGCAGATGCAACTGCCGATCGTCATGATTCAAAAGTGCGACTTCCTCAACCGATTCGGTGTCAGGTAGCTCATGGAATATTGCTTTGCTTTGTCGCGAACTGTTTAAACATTTGTGGAGGACGAAAAAAGCGTTTCCTGTGATTTCAAATAAAACTTCAGATAACTGGCAACCATGATTTTAAACCACAATATGGCCAAGTGTCGTTACTCTGAAGCGTAGCTTATTTAGTGGCACTAGTTTTGACAATCCGCATGTTGAAGATTGTACTTGTCGTTAAGTCGGAATGCGCTGCTGGTGATCGGAGCTCTAGAACCACCACTTTTTGCCGTTTCCAGTAGGGGTAGCGTGGATGGCGAAGATGCCGAGCCGTTTCGCACGATAAAAACAGTCCGCTAAGCAATAAAATGCACTAAAACAACTTAAAAACTGGCACCACGGTGTCCTGATATGCGCATGTTGATCTTGCAATTCTTTTCTCTTGGAGAAAAGAGCTGTTTCTGCCTTAAAACAACTTGCATAAATTGCGAAGCGCATCTGCCCGTTTGCAGTTCTCGGTTCCGCGTGTTTGAAATTGAGGAGACAGTCCCCACCGTCCTCCAGTCCCTACCTACCTTATCGTGTGGTCTTGGTCAACAGTGCCTATGTTGGTCAACGCGACCTCACTTTCTGTGTGTGTTTCGCGGGCTGGACTCCGTCACCCCTGAGCTGAAAGGGTAGTTGAAGCCAAGGTGCTCGGTGAACCAATCGCACGTCTATCTTAAATCACGTGATCACGCTCCTTCTCGTAACCACGCGCAGAGAGCGGGGCAGGTGATGACTGATCCGGCGGGCGCGTAGCTCCCCTGGCACTGTCAGCTTAGGAATGAACGGATTCCTTCTCGCTCAAGGACGCCGAGTCCTCTTCGCTCACAAAGGAGATTTGTGTGGGGAAACGGGGGGTACTGTTCTCTCATCACGTCTCTCGCCTTTTCCAAGGGAAAGAGAGGGTGCACCATGAGTTTGGCCGAGCGACCTTGGTAAAGCGCGATCGGCTCGCCCCTCCCCTCTGCTCTTCCCTTTCTCGAATACTTCCGTCTGTCTCTGCTCAAATTTGCTATCCGGATGTCCCAAAACCAATGTGGGAGAAATTGCTCATAAAAAGAAAAAAGAAAAAGGACAAAAAGGGACTGACAGACACGAAGCTCCGAACTCAGCTTGAAGCCTACTTTCAAAATTAAAAGGAGACAATGAAAAATAAAATGTCTACCAACGAAAAAAAAAAAGGAGTCGATATAAACTTCAAAAAAACTGTCGGCCACTTTGGCGTTCCCTCAGAGCACCATTGAAGCTAACTACACTCCGTTTCACCTTATGTTGTACTGCAGCGAAGGCTAGAGGCGAGAGCTCATAGCGTTGGCAGCTATAATAGTGGCAGGAAGGAATAAGCTCGAGCGACATGCAGGCTCGGTCCAGTGGAGCGTGACTACGGCCCTGAAAATGCGTGAACCTGACGCTGCCTGCGGACGCACAGATTGCCACATCCTCTAAGGCTTTTTCTGCGACCATCTTGTTTAAATAAAAAGCGCTTTGGTCACGAAGGTGAACCCGATTTACTCGATCCCCAGGTGCACAAACACAATTAAAATCACCAATGACTATAATAACCCTTTCACAGTCGAAAAAAAAAACGCTCAATTCTTCTTCTTTAAAAAAACACACAAAAAAACAACAACTACGTTTGCTTTTTTCTCAGTTTGGTGCATAAACACATATAAGCTAACCTGCTCCTCTATGTTTGAAAAAGAAAAATCACACAAAACAAACCGACCAGAAGCACACGTAGGCAGCCTTGTACCGTACATATTACAAGTAATAAAATTACTTGTAATCGATTACTTTTTGAGTAATTTTGTGATCAGCTGATTACTTTTATTAGGCAGTAATCACAAGAGTAATCTGATTACTTTTTGAAGTAATGTAAATTACTTCTAACCATTACTATTTTTGCACGCCCCCCCCCCCTCTCCCCGCACACTTTTTTTTTTTCTGAAATGACAAAAATAAAATTTGCGTCTTTTTTCGAACGGAAAAAACGAAAGATTTTTGCGGAGCTGTAGGAAACAAGGTCAACCCCTTTGTATGTAAAGTTTCTGTGGAATGTCCGTTGTTTTTTTTTGTGTCTTTTTTTGCGAGCGGGGACTGGGAGTGGGAAGCCTCAGGAAAGCCCCAGTGCGCCACAAAGCCCATTCAGGGCGAAGTTTGAGGGAGCAGGATGTAACTTTGTAAGTCCTTCGTTCAAACTAGCCCCCTCACGCACACACACACACACAAAAAAACAATCCTGCTTACGGTACCTACTCGCAGCCCGTAGGAGAGCCAGAACCGAAGAATGTCTAAAGCGGATGCAAAATATAACAAAGCGAGTTCAAATACACGTCGAGATCCCGTATTTCCCTACGTGGTCTTTGTGACAAGCAAGGTTTCGAGTTGAGAAGTGGTCGGGGTGATTTCTTCCGCTAATGGATACTGCTCAAGACCCGTTTCAAATCCTGGAGCTGCTGCTCTTTTGCATAACATGCGAGTTCATCCACATGTGAATAATATCTCGAAAAGCGCGTGTGAGTGCGAAAGAGAGTAAGGGCTAGTTGGTTACCAGCACAAGAAAATATATAGAGAAAGAAAACAAAATACTTTTTATTTGGAACCAGAGATTCCAAGAAGCACTCTAAGTTTCTATTCATCAGGGACCTGTGGAGATGTTAATAATAATAATAATAATAATTTGTTTATTTAATGTGCCCAAAAACAACCACGCGGGTCTTCACATTGGCGCACACAAGACAAAAAGAAGAAACACAGCACACGCACAGCTTCAGGGTACAAATTAGCATGACTACAAATAGGTCACACACTTCACACAAAATGTTATAGAGTTTCAACTTTCAACTAGACTTGCCAAGTTCCGGCGAAAAACTGGGAGATCTGTGAAGATGTCCAAAGTAGAGGATGCAATTGTATTAAATGAAAGTTGCATACGGGACAGTGGTGAGAGTTTAGACATGAATTGAATATATAAAGACAGTAAAATTTCTGGTACCGCGACAAGGAACATGAAAATCGACAGAATTCAGAAGTTGATTAGCGTCAGTCCAACCATTTACCACCCTGTGCAAAAAATGTTTCGGGTGAAGTAGCGATTGCTACACTGCCGGAAATTTTACAGCTGGAAAATCCGATTATCCCATGATGCAGCCCGCAGAGATGGCTGATGCTGTAGAGGGAACCCGTTTTTTCTTCTTCAATACTTGTGAAAATGAGAAATATAGGTTGCAAGTAGTTCATTGTTATGAGCGCTAAAGATGTAAGTCTTCACACAATAAAGTAATCGGAAAAGTAACGGTTACTTCGTAAAGTAATGTCCCATTACTTTTCCTGTCGAGTAATCAAGTAATCTACTCGATTTTTTTTAGCCAAGAGTAATAGTAATTGTAATCGATTACATTTTTAGTAACTTGTACAAGACTGCACGTAGGTACCGCCGTCTCCACGATACCGGTCAACCCACGAATGAATAAACAACAACCACCGGACGTTCCCACCGCGTGTGACGCAAACATTAAACAAAGACCTAAAGGGTAGCACCATACGGTCTGTCGCTACCTGGCTTTCGACTTTGGTTTCTTGGACGGCTATAATATCCAGCTTGTATTCAGCAAAAGGTCTACTCAGCTGATACTGTCGCCGTCCCGCTGCCAAGCCACGCACGTTTATCGTGGCTACACGTAAAGCTAGCATAACTGCCATGCAAGGACCGTATGGAGCTTACCTCGATCAGTGCGGGTCTGACCACCCGTCACTCGGCTCCGGCCTGTCCACCCTGACTTCATCCTAGGGAATTTTCTGTTTGGAGGCTATCTGGTTCCGCCCGACGGGTGCTGCCTGCAGAGGCGGCTCCTCCCGGCTTGCTGCCATGGTGTCCTCGCCGACGTCACGGATTCGTTTCATGGCAGGGCCGCTGACCGGGACTTCGTTGGCGTCCGTGGGAGCTTCGGCACACTCCTTGGCAACGACGTTGGAAGCGACGGCTTCCACGATGCTACAGTTACCACATTGGCAATCAATGCACCCAGAAAGTTTCCGCCGTTAAATACTTAAGGTTGCAATAAAAAATAACCTTAAGTGGGACGAACATATCAGTAATATGTGTACTAAAGCATTTCGAAAGCTATGCTTCTTACGCAGAAAATTGAAGGGATGCCCCTTAAATATCAAACTCGAAATATATCGTTCTCTAGTCCGACCAGTCCTTAAGTACTCCTCTATCGTGTGGGATCCATACTTCATCAAAGCATCACGGAGATGGAGCGGGTCCAGCGTCTTGCTGCTAGGTTAGCCGCCTCGGTGGCTCCGAGGCGAGAGCGCTGGCCTACGGATCCCCATGTGGCGGGTTCGAATCCCGGCCGAGGTGCCCGCAATCTGACGGAGGCTTATTGCGGAGGAGGCGCCGTGTAACCGAGCTTTCGGTTGCACGTCAAAAGATCCCTAGGTGGTCCAAATTAATCCTCAGTCCTCCTCTGGGGCGTGCCAGATGCCCGTCGTTGGTTTGGCACGTAAAACCCTCAAAATTAGGAACTTTTCGTGGACCGCGTTTCCCCCTCCGCTAAGCCCTCCGCAACGAAGAAGTTGCTACGGCGCCTGCGCGCCGACAGCCTTGACTGTAGAGTTCCAGGTATCGTAGCGGGTTGCGGAGTGCGTAGCGGGACGGCGAAAACGATCTACGAAAAGTCCCTATTGACTCGCTGACGCTAACTCCGGCAAATGGACACGACGACTGATCTCTGTGACAATTGCTGGATCGCGCTTCCCCGGTCCGCAAATGCGGCCACCGGTCGGCCATCTCGCATGTCGAAAAATCTGCTTTTTGGAGTGTTGCGGCGGTTGGCCACAGCGAGCTGAAGACACGGTTTCTACTCGTTCGTCGTCATTCGCCGAATACGTTTTTTAAAACCTTGTGTAAACGGTGAGACGATGCCTTTTAGAAGACGTGGAAAGTTTTACGAAAGCGCGGCGCCGCAGGAAAAAGGCACAATAAGGCAAAGGGCACCTCTCCCAAGGACCTAAACAGATCAGTTTTACCACGCTATGTGAACCGACCGAGACAGAACCCCTAACCCCCTCTCCCATTTTACCGCCGTAACATCCCTTCCCCAACACACACACACACACACACACACACACACACACACACACACACACACACACACACACACACACACACACACACACACACACACACACACGCACACACACGCACGCACACGCACGCACACGCGCGCACACACACGCACGCACACGCGCACGCGCACGCACACGCGCACGCACACGCACGCACGCACGCACACGCACGCACGCACGCACGCACACGCACGCACGCACACACACACGCACACGCACACACGCACGCACGCACGCACGCAACACACACAACACACACGCACGCACGCAACACACACAACACACATACATACATACGCAAGTATTTTACAATTAATGGCTTGATCAGCGCGTAGAGTGAATGGTCCTGGGAAAATGCCACCAGTTTCCAATATCGGTGGGTACAGCCGGTCATTGTACTTTCGGGTCATGACAAAAGTCACTCTATGTTTCCCGGGTCCTTTAGAGGAAGGTAGAGGTTGTGTTTTTGTAACAGTGAAAGCAATGGAACATAGAGATTGCATAGAGCGGGGAAGAGGGACATTTGAAACTTCTCTATTACATCCTTTATCACTCTACCTCGCGCGGCCGCTCGGTAGGTTGATGGAATAGCATGGAATGAATACAAGCTTCCCAGCGACTACCTCCAGGAGTTTATTGATTTTAAGGTATCGACATTTATCGAAGAAACACTTGTGTGCAACTTTTGTCGCAGGACAAATTAGTATTGCCAGTAGTGACGACACCAACGCCAAATACAGCTGAAGAAAATATTGATATAATCGTGTTTTGTTTGTCCAGCATACGTTGTTGTTTGCGTTGTTGCATCCAAGAAGCATACTACGTTGTTGCATCTAAGAAACAACAACCGCCTTCAATGGTGTCCGGGCTCGTTCTGCCCACGCGCTGATCCCCGAGCACCGGCTAGCCCCGCTCGCCCGACGACGATTTTTATCGTTTTCTATGCCAACATCTCTGAGGGGGGAAAGGGGGGGGGGGGGAGCGTGTGTCCAGGGCTTCTTGCACATCAACACGGCTTCCACCGCTCCGCCGAAACGGCTGAAGTAGTTCATCAGGACATCCTGCGTCCTCTAATTTGCAAAAGCCCTGCGCGATCGCCTTATAAATCCAGCTTTTTGCACTAAATAATTTCGCCTTGGAGGATCGACCACTTCCAACCCAGACGGCAAGAAGATGAACTGTTCTTCGTCCGGAGTCAATCACCAGTCACTGTCGCAACCTCACGCAGAAACAGTCGCACAAGTCCTCACGAATATCCCCGCAGTGCGCCAGGTCCATCGATGACTGGTCCCGCTCCAGTGTTCAGCCTTGCATAAGACGTGTAAGGTCATGAAAGAAAACAGACGACCGTCGCACTACTTGTTGTCCTCGGCGGAACTGTCCTCGTCGTCCCTGTGGTTCGGTGATGACCGCGGGCTCACGTCTCGGCACAGCTGGCGGGGAGGACCCAAGTCCGCGCAGGGCCCCGACGTGGGTCCCGGGGGAGCGGCGAAGAAGCCTGGAGGACCCAGGAAAGGTCCGAAGGCGTGACTCGGGCTCAGGTAGTGGGGAGGCCACTGTTCCTGGCATTGTGCGAGCTTCATTCGCGCTGTCCTCTGCTTCTTCCGTGTTCCGTCGTGCCAACGCTGTGTTGAAGACGTGTGTGGAGATATGGTCGGGAAGGCGGGTGTGACTAGTCGTCGATGTGGTGTGTCTTCTTTGCTGTAGGTCCCCGTATCAGGCGTTTCATCGAACCGCAGACCGCTTGGACACTCCCTTGGTGAACATCCACAGTGCGATGAGCACGAGAAAGATACAGTGGCAAATGATGCAGTATAGTACTGCACGAATGCCGTAATGACTTGAATCCTGGATATTCCAGTGAGTCGCGCCGTCACCTTTCCAGTGGACAGGGCCCCCATTAGCGAAACGTCGCTGTCCACGTTGTGGCACCTCAGCAAAATCGGGAACGGAAGAGCAGCGTTGCCCGATGCTGGGCCCGGGGCGGCCGGTGGAGTCCGCCCTGGATTCTGGTCCCGCCCTTCGAGAGGGACCTCATGGCGCGAGCAAGACGCGATGTGGGTTCGACGCGATCCGGGCTCTCGTCCCGGCGCAGCTTAGGTACCGAGAGCCCGGACCGCGTCGAACCCACATTGCGTCTTGCTCACCCATGAGGTCCCTCTCGAGGGGCGAGGCCAGAAGCCAGGGCGGACTCTATCAGCCATTCCGGGCCCAGCATCGGGTAACGCGGCCAGACTTTAGGTATCCAGCAAGCAACAACCGCCATTGGTGTTGTCCAGGCTCGTTCTGGCCACGCGCTCATCCCCGAGCACCGGCTAGCCCCGCGCGCCCGACGGCGATCTTCACTCTTTTCTATGACGACAACGTTTACACCCGGATATTATTTATTCATTTTTCATAAAAAAACACTGCGAAATTAAACTCCGAGTTTCAGAGACGTGGGAATCAAACAAACATAAATTCCGAAAAACTCCGAATTTTCAGCAAAAAAATAAACTCTCAAAAACACCCTCCAAATTTGAAAAAAAAAAAAAGAAGAAAACTTTGAAAACACGGAATTCTACCTATGGCATCTTTGCTAGGCTTTAATATTTCTGTATTGGCGACGTGTGCGATCGAAGGCGTTGCTGTGGTCGGCCTTCCACGATTGGCCGAACGCTGACTATGACGTCGGAAAGGGGATTTATCATCGACGGAAAGAAGAGGAATGAAAGAACTTTAATTTTGACGGTGTTGGCAGTGTTCCTTTGAGAGCGCAATGATTTCAAGCTTCCACCATGCTGATTACAAACACCATCGAACTTGTTGTTCGCAAGGTAATGACGTCACAAGAGGGAACCATAGGAGGGTGCCACCAAAACATCTCGCCGCTAATAGTACTGAGAACGGTAAAACATCTTTCGATGTCCGAAATCGGTAAGATTCAATGCCGTAAGACAATCGAAAGTGCCAGATTCAGGTCTCCACCGCTAAGGTACGCGTCTCTTATGTATGCGTGGTGACGTCAAAACACCTGGCGTTCCACACGTTCTTTTTTTTTTTTTTTCACTTTCGAAGGCGTAAAACGGCGTCTCTTGGCTCACGCTCTTAGCGTCTTAGCTTTGACCTGTACTTCAACGGCGATCGAATTTTTCTTTTGTTTCTTTTTTTTTTTTTTTGCGATCTCGCGTTTTGCATTAAGGAGGATTCAACCGCTCGTCACTCAATGGGCAAATTTCGCAACACAAACCTGACTTTCAGGAATGCACGATAGTATTAATTCTTTTGGGGTTACTTATGACAACGTAATGCAGGTTGTACGGACCTTGGATTTTTCTTTTAGAGCGCTGGAGATTTTTAATAAAATCCAGAAATATGACCGTTTTGGCTGTTTTTTTTGCGCGTTTTGAGGCATTTTTGAAAATACAATTATTTAGAAGACAAACGTGACAAAACGCTTGGCCGTACGTACTAGGGGTGCCTCTAATCTTAATTTTAAGACCATGACGAGAAAGCAAAATATTGTTGTATTTGCGTATTTGTGTAAATAAAATCACCCTGTTAATTTTATTTCCAACTTGTTAAACGAGATGGCGACACTAGTACTAAATGCCTAAAACCGAAAATTTTCTTGCTGTTGCTGCTGTTGTTTTTCTCTCCAGCTCGAATTCGACCGCGATATCTCGTTGCTCGTGGATCGGTAGCACGTGTAGCGAAAGCTCACGCAGTAAAGCTCACTGATCGTGGATTCAATCCACCGCCTCTGCCCGTTTCATTCTGGATGAGCATCGTACCAACGTGCTCTCATGTATCACTACTGCGTGATGCACGTTAAAGTCGTCAGACAAGCAGCGGCATACTGCATTGTCTTTCATCTCCAACGAAGACACCAGATGCCCTCAGAGCTGACCAACTTCCCGCTGTATAAACATAGGCACACCAGAATTACAATTAATGGCTCCGTTGGTCGGCACTTTTTGAACGCTGCAAAAAAGTGTAACTAGTCATCAGCAGACTCCTAGCGAAAGGCCTGATAAGGCTCTGAAGGCGATACTTTTGTTGAATTTCATTTTTTGTGTGTGCTGTGTTAGCGCGCGTGGTCAAACGCTTGCATACGCTACAAGCGTGGCTCGTAAGCACCCTAAAATCGTGCAGGGTTAAACAGAGATATCCTAATATGTAGGGTGCGTCAATGTCCTTCTGCTTAGGGTGATGCCACCCTTTGTAGTACCCGATGCCGACAGCACGCGCTCACGGGTAAAATACAAATAAATTGACGAAAACAAAATGTCGCCACAGCACAGTCAGCGCCACAAACCCGTGCCGGGACACGCTCTTTCACGCGCTCCTGAAAAAAAAAAAAAAGTGGGACAAAATGGCTAGATGTCTCTCACCCTAAGCACGGACCCTAAGCAAAGCGCACATGAAGGCACCCTACTAATATGTATTTGGAAATAAAAAAGAAAATAGTTGAATGAGTTGCAAAGAAGGCTAAAATACTTATTCCGAACAACATTTATTTTATGAAACATTCTTTCAGATATTTTCATTCTCTGTAGACCTTGTTTGGTGGCTAGTTGATATAGAAAACAAAAAAAGAAGCATGATTTCTATTATCTTGAACAATTACAATATATTTTCTTAACCAACAAACAGGTGCTTACTCTGAGATACAAACTGAATTTCGACGTTAGTGTTTTGGCGCCCAAAACAATTTGTTTTGTAAATTTAACACTTCCCGTTTTGCGGATTACTAAGAAAACCAAACGGGCCATCAATAGGTAGAAAATACGTTTCTACCTAAGGTGAGGCCTACGTTTCTTTCTTTCTTTTTTTTTTCTCTTCACCTTTCTGATTTTTAGGCAAAATCAAATGAACCTCTAAATAAATTTCGTGTCTTCATAAGTATAACCTCGGGAGCTCACTATGCTATTGTCCGTTATGAACACCTCTTTCAACAGTGATTTTACTATGTCACGGTGGAATGAAGCGGTGCTACCTTACCTTTCTGAAAACAAATTGGTTTGTGTGTATGTTAATACAGCCTAGAACATAGTCTGCCTCAACGGGCGACTTGTCTCCCCGCTGTAGGTGAGCAATTTAGGCAGTGCACTGGTAGCCTGGGGTCTTTAACGTGCATCACGCAGTATTGTGATACACGATCAGGGGTGGGAATTGATACACGGGCAGGGGTGGGGATTGAACCCAGGATTGATCTTTCGCTCCACGTGCTCCAAGCTCTAGCTCACTCAGCCACCGATCCTTTTTTTTTTCTTTATTGCACTTGGCCATTGATCTATCTTTATCTGTGTGGACTATACTTCGTTTCACTTTATCTGCGAGCGAAGCTAAAGCTCGAAGCGCGGGACCAGCGCTTTTTGCGTTTCTTACCAGCTCGCGCGCTCGAGTAAAGCCTGAACGCACGGAGCTTTCGTGCTCGCGCTTCCAGCATTGCCTTCGCTCGCACATAAGGTGAAACGAAGTATAAAGCCCTTCGATCTGTTTGCGTTTGTCTTGCAAGTGGTGTCAAATGTGCCAGTGCACGAAGCCCGTGTCTCGAGCGGCCCTTGGAAGCAGTTGTCGGCGCAGTATTGAAATGAGCGGCCCTTATGGCGAATTCGGGTGGTCAATCGCCGGCGAGCCCTTGCCGGTGGCACCGGCGACCAAAAACGCGCCAGCGGCGCACCACGTGACCCTCTCCACCCGAACACAAAGCGCCGACAACTGGCGTTTTTATTTGCCTGGGTCGCGCGTGAGCTTTGTTAACTTGTTCCTCGATTGTTTTATGGGAATAAGCACGCTGTATGTGCCAGGGAAAGGCAGATTAATAAATCGGTGTGGGGCTGTTCGCACACGCGTCAAATTGAATATATCAGCGTTTGTATTTCCGAGGAATTGTCGCCATTTTACAAGGGTCCCAAGGAGGCTTGCCGACGTGGCTTTTTTATTCTGTTTATTGTTATTACCTTTTTTGGAATCCTCAGTTTTCTTATTGCGGCTACCCCCTTAAAATTGTAATGCGTATTCGAGTATCAAACTGCACACTATGCATGCATTTCTTTTTTCAGCGGTGTAAAAACGTGTTATTACACAGTTGTAAAACAAAATAATGTATGATGCAGCCCGTGTCTCCGAGCAAACTGACCTTGCGCAGGCTGGACAAATTCTCCCGAAAATGTTGGCTTTTTCTGAAACATAATTTATCTTTATCTCCGTTTTTTTTTTTGCTGTCTTTTCTCGGACCACAGAGGGTGTCAGTCTCAGTGGCTTCGTTTTCTACTCGAACCCGCTATCGGTGAGCATTGTTTCGTTTGGTTCCCTTTCCCGATTCGGATGTGACGATACCGGATACAGTCTGGCAGACAAGCTGCCCGACCTCTTGAAGCTCGGGCAAAAATTGTGCCGGTAAATTGCCGGCACACGCCTGAGAAGCGCCACCCGAACGGCGCGCACTGGCCAGCCTTTGACCACGCGAACGCCCGTGCCGTAGATGTGGCAAAATATTTTGCCGGGAAATGACCACCCGAATTCGCCATTAGAAGCGAATGGCAGCGGAGCACCCGCTCCTCGCACGTGTCTTGCGCGTTTCCACAACAATGGTTGGCGGTACTTGTAAGCCTGAATTTTATCAAATGAATTTAGCCTGCACTTGCCGGCAGCGCCTTCAACTTACGGAATTTACGAGGATAACTCGAGTGCAACATGGCTTTGTGTATATGAGTGGTTCTTTTTTCGCTGACAGCATGACAGACGGAAAGTGTCCTTTCTTGCCATACCCGTTGCCAATCTTGTCAGCTGCTGTGCCCTTGGCGCGCGATTGTGGACGAGTAGTAGAGCCGCGCCTCTTGCTTGGACAGAGAACTCCTTGGTACAGTTCACGGGTGGGAAACGGTTGCTTTATGTTGCGTTTGACTCGACGCGTAGAAGTGTGGACCTCCTCTTGACGAGGTCCACACCTCTGGACGGACAGAAGTGTGGACCTCGCCACTAAGTTGAGCTATGCTTAGGGTCGGCCTTCTGTTCCCCAATATTGCTGTGGGCGCCGCCATCTTGGTGCTTGTACAGAGCAGACGCAACTGCCGATCGTCATGATTCAAAAGTGCGACTTCCTCGGCATTTGATTCGGTGTTAGGAAGCTCATGTAATATTGCTTTGCTCTGTCGCGAAGCGTTTAAACATTTGTACAGGACGTAAAAGCGTTTCCTGTGATTTCAGATAAATTTTCAGATAACTGGCAGCCATGATTTAAAGCCACAATATGAACAAGTGTCGTTACCCTGAAGCGAAGCTTATTTAGTGGCACTACGGTAGATCATGGCGGAACAGCGCAGCACTGAGCTAGATTTCAGACGCCATGTTCTATATATAGTGCCACTAAATAAGCTACGTTTTCAGTGTACAAGGACACCTGTTCATATTGTGCTTTAAATCATGGTTGCCAGTTATCTGAAGATTTATCTGAAATCACAGGAAACGCTTTTCCGATCCTCCACAAATGTTTAAACAGTTCGCGACAGAGCAAAGCAATATTCTATGAGCTTCCTAACACCGAATCCAATGCTGAGTAAGTCGCAATTTTGAATCATGAAGATCGGCAGTTGCGTCTACTCTGCACAAGCACCAAAATGTCGGCGCCCGCACATGGGGAACAGAGTGCCGATACTCTAAGCGCAGCTCATTTAGTGGCTCTACTTCTTCCCAGAAGAAACGTGCGGCACGTGTCTCGAGCATTTCCACAAAATGATTGGCGCCACTTTTCCCAGGACAGATGGGCTTTTATTCCACAC
>JAZHYW010005627.1:0-70827 GCA_037355805.1 Ixodes ricinus
GAAGGGCATTACAGAGGGGAGGAGGAGAGAAGGGGGGGGGGAGAAAGGTGACAAAAGTACAGTTGTTGAAACAGTGAAATATAATACAGTAATTAATGCACGCTTGCTCAGACATTCCAAAAAAAAAGTTATACCAATGTTATAACAGTAATACCAACATTATTCCCAACACAATCAAAACAAAAGAAGATCCATATTTTACAAAATATCGCTAAGGGTGATGAGTTTCAAAAATGTTAACAAAACGTATAAATTAGAGAAACGCTGTTCTCGCTACGAAAATTCCGAAATGGAACCGAGTCAGAGGGCAGAAGTGTGTGCGTTCTTTAAGCAACGCGAGACACATATGACTTATATTGCATCCTGGGTTTACGTCTATCTTAATAACAATGTCAAAAAATTTTAAATTGTAAAAAAAAAAATACCTCTCTGTAAAAACAGTTATGGTTAAATGGCGTATTTTTGCGATTTTGGCGTTTATTGGAGGCCTACATTACCTCAATTTGCATTATTAGTACTATACTAGATATTTTAATACGTAGTTCTTCAAGGTCTAATATAATTTTGTGGCTTATTATCTAATTTATAACGTGCGAACAACTATGGTAATCCAAAGTTGGCAAATTATCATCAAGGGTGCCAACTGTAGAATATTTAATTAACAGGTTATAAAATAAAAATAGTATAAGATCAATGTAAAAATGTCTTGCTAGTCTGAGAAATCCATGTAACAATAACACGACTTGTGGGTAAAGCGTATCGCTATCAAAGTAGCGACCTTTGACAATCAGCAAAACTTCCAAATTCGCCACAAACCTTCCAAACCAAATGCTCCAAAATACAAAACAAAAGCTTTTTTTGTTTTTTTACAAAACTTCGAAAGTACGTTAGCCGCTTGCACGTCCGCTCACTGCAGCATGTTTCGTTGGCGTTGAAACACCGTTGAAACAGTAGTCAGTTCGAGTATTACATATACGATAGAACGCAAGCACTATGTGTTTGCGTAAGCGTTGCGTGTTCCACACTGCGCGTGTGGCGGAGGCCAAAATAGCGCTCTTGGATTGACTCATGGCGACGACGCGGATGCGCAGCGCGGAGCAGGCAACTCTAACGCAAACGCTCAGCGCTTGCGTTTGCGAATAGCGGGAACAGCGAATAGCGGCGCGGCGGCAAGTGGAAAAGAGACGTGGAACTCAGGCTCCCGCAGGGAACCTATACAGAAACTCTCAGCTGCGCGATGCTGACACCTCCCCTTAGTCACGCGATAGCGCGATCCAGCAAGTAGCTGGATCGCGAATATAGATGAAGCCACGCGCGAGCGCGTGGCTTCATCTATATTTGTTTTCGCGAAAACGCGTACAAATGATCAACGAGATTAAGCCCCGCGCTCGCGCCAGCAGCTTTGACAGCGCTGTATATTAAGTATGTATAGTGTATAGGGTGTTTTCACATGACGCCAATCCGCCATTTTGTTGTTAGATGTTAGTGTGATGAAAGTTATAAACTTTTATGCATTACCAATTTGAGGGTGTGATGTGAATCTCGGAGTGCTCGCCTTCGGCACGCGCCAGACTTCTCATACCAACAAAATGGTGGACGAAATGACGTCGGTGAAAATACCCGGGGCGCACTAGAACTTGGACGTGTGCCGACCGCATCAGGCTCCCTATTGGAGTTGGGTTTCGTGTGACCCGATTTCGCCGTGGGGGCCTGAGGTGGCGCTGCTCGATCAGGAAGCGTTTAGCGAGGCTAAAGTGAACTATAGACCTTTGCAAAAAGAGCTCTCCTGGCCGCCGCCATTTTGCGACTCGAGCGACCCCTATCAGCCAGAAATTTCTGCCACCCGCCTGAGCTGTGGAAACCCAGTCAGCGTGACTCTCCACCTGCATTGTGCATTCGGAGTTCGCCAGCTTTTCTTGGAAGTTTTTACTTTATTTGCCTGTTTAAGATGCTTACCATTTGTGTGTTATCTTCCACTGTGAGAACCAGGGAATTCCAGGCCTCGTAGCCTGCTAGGCCTTCGCAGGAAAAGAACGAAGAGAGCGAACGCCAAGCAGCCCGGCGATGCAGGCAGTTCGACGTTCTTGGAGGATTCTTTCCTTGAGATAATTTCCAAAAGCCTTCACGGCTATGTTCCGGGTCTTCGCGAAAAATAGCCGGTAGGGTCGGGTCCGGGGTGTGGGGACGGAATAGACACGTTCGTTCATTTGCTTTGAAGGTGCGCAAAAAAGCAGTTCTCTTCTACATGTTCACCACAACACGCCGGATTCCGTCCGATCGTCGTGAAATGACTATCGTCGACACTGTATATTGGAAATGCTGTGTTATCTGAGACCTTTCTCAAATCCTGTTTGGATAACGTGGAACCGTGGGGACGTACAATATATGTTGTTCGATTGATATGAGACTCATTGAATTTCATGTTGTGGGCGGGAATATGCATGCAGTTAGGATATCCTGTGCAGTCGAATATTTTCGACGGTTAAAACCTTTGTAGATTGACATGGCTGAGTGTATGGTGCCGTAGAAAGATCAACATAAAATGAAACAAACATTCCAGTTGCATTTGTTCTGTCGCGCAGTCAACAAACCAGCTTTCATTTCTTTGTTTTTGTTCCCAAAATAGTACAATGCATTCTTAAAAACCCCGAGAAATTCTATTCGCCATAGAACACGAAAGAAAAAATAGCACGCGGCAATTTAGCCTCCACCAGCGTCCGGAAGTGCGCCTACGCAGGCTGCCACAGCCCACTGACTAGAAAACCCACAGCCCAGCGCAGTCGGGCAACACTGACGTACACTCTCAAAACCAGGGGCCGCGCTGTAAATCGCTTCGTTCGAGACTGCCGCTGGAAAGGTCTATACTCTGTGACAGGTCAAGAACGAAGTGGAAGCTCCTCCCACCTCTTTCCGCTTTAGTAGAGCGAACGCTGGAGAGGAGGTCATCTTCTCTCCAGTGTTCGCTCTGCTAAAGTGGAACAGGGTGGAGGAGCTTCCACTTTACTCTTAACTTGTCACCGACTATAGATGAGGGGAAGGAGCGCTCACGGCTTCCGCACTTAACGTCGACGGCACGAGAGGGCTCCACTAAAGCGCGGGCTGAAGTAGCGCATGCTTCGCATTGCATTTGCTGCGCTACTGGCGTTGTCGTCGTTGTCGTCGCAGTCGATTCGACATCGCTCCAGGGTAACGAAGCTATAGCGGCGTTCAGGGAAACCTCGGTAGAGGCTGTCAGGGGTCATGGTGACGTCACGACGACGTCAAATATGTTAATAACCCACTCTGGCCATGGGGACGGGCACGGCCGTTAACATTTATGTTTCATCGGGGCGCTTTTTCTGCGGTCAATCGTAGGATTCTTGTTTCCGCCGCCTCAACAAAATGGCGTTACAATCGACAATGCCGCCGGGCCGCTGGGCGCCGCCGGCTGTGGCAGCCGTGGCAACGGCGCAACGTGGGTGCAACGGTCGCCGTCATCCAGTGAGCGTGATCGTCTGCTCCGGGTGTTCTGCGGAAAATGTGGTGTTCGATTGGTCCGCGTTAATTTGACTTCGGTAGTTCTGGTGCTCTCGGAAGAGGATGCATTGGCGTTACTGTACTGCGGAATGGCGCCGGAACTCCAGCAAGTCGAGCGTCTTGCTTTCGTGAGCATTGAGTGCTTTTTGGCGTGCATTCCCCATCTGGTATACAAGGAGGATGTGATGAAGATTCTTTGGCCTTTCATGGCAGAACACTCGGAAGACCCTCTCTGTTCAGCAATCTGCAATGAAAAGTTCCTCCAGATGTTCAGCTATGAACCCTGGAGCATTTATGCCTTTAGAGCAGAGATCTGCCAAAACCTTATTTGAAAAGGTCTGCAGCTGCTAGGAAAGCACAGAAACTGTGAAGCGGGTCAAATATCAGTTAAGTAGAAAATATCACTTTTTTGTCTCTGCAGGAAACACCAAGTTTCTGCTGATCAAAACTGTGATGGTGTGATAATTGTGCTCTTATGTGTTTCTCGTGCTATCCATCCTATTGTTTCCTGAATTTTCCTATGTGTATATACAGGGTAGGGTGTTTCACGAAAGGTGGGCGAATTCGGTATTGCAAAAGCTACGCATCCCACCAATAAAAAGGTTTGTGTCGTTTTGGTCTTACGCCAGGGGCCTATTTAGGAGAATTATTAAAGTTCGAGATAATTAAATTGATAATTATTTTCGCGTAATTAGTTTTTGAAGTATTAGGTATAAGGGCATGATTTCAATTAGAATCTTGCTGAGCACCATCGATAAACACTAAATCAACAAATTGCAGAGCGATAGAAGGCACGCGCGGTATTTTACGGCTTTCTGATAAACCGCACAAATTCGACCGGTTCTTAAGTTTCGGTTTGCAATCGGAGTGCTTTTCGGCACCGACGGCACCGCACCCCGTGGAGAAATAGTGCAACCAGCTTCTGTTGCGTTGCGGGAGGACAGCGCAGCAGAGGTTGGTTGCAAAAGAAAGCCTTCCTTATCGGATTCCAGAACACACATTCAAATATTGGATGGTACAAAGAAAAAAATGAAAGCCGTTTACAACTCCCTGTAACGCCGAATTAGAGCGCAGCTCTTGAGGAGGGCGGGGAAGGCGCGGAGGGGGGGGGTCACATGACTTTGGAGGAGGGGGAGTGACGTGATCTCGGGGGAAGGGGTCACGTGACCTCGGGGCGGTCACGTGACCTGGAGGTCACGTGACCTTTGGGGCCACGTGACCTCGGAGGGAGTTCACGTGGCCGGGGGTCACATGACCTGGGGGGTCTCGTGACCTCGGGGGGGGGTCACGTGGCAGGGGGTCACGTGACCTTGGGGGTTCAGGTGACCTTGCGGTTACGCCGACGCCGACGGCGACGCCGACGCCGCTCCAGCCGGAAACGGGCGCCTAAGAGCTGCGCTCTAAAACAAACACGCGAGGTGCTCGAGGTGAATACCATTATGGATTTAGGCGATAACTGCGTTAGTCAGCCGTCGGTGGCGGTTAGCGAAAAGAAGTAGCCTAAGTAGCCTTTTTGCGGTCTTTTCGGCCTGACTATACTTCGTTTCAGCTTCGGTCTCAGACGCAGCCGATGCTACAAGCGCGAGCATGTGGCCCAGAACAGTGCTTGCACTGCATGAGCGCGCGTGCTTGGCAGGGATGCTGAAAGCCCGGAGCTCGCGCTTGTAGCTTTGGCTGCGTCTGGACCGAAGCTGAAACGAAGTATAAATTGTATGCACACGTGCCGGTGTCTCTGCCATCTCACTTCATTTTCCTTTTCTTCAGGCGATACATTTCACTTGTGAGTACGCGCTTCTCTTCCGTTCTCTTCTTACCTCGTTTGTTCTGTCAATTTGTGCGCGGTTTATCATCATGTTTAATGCATACCATCTAGCCCAGCTTATTACCTTACTACTGTTTCATGCCGGTGTGCAACGTGGGTTACAGCTGTTCTCTGCGTCAACTATTTCGTGCTTCATTGTCAAGGCTGTCAAGGCTATCGTACGTTCCACTGTGCAGCAGTGGAACAGCAAAGAAGACACACCGCAATACCATTCGTACTCTGAAGCTCTTCATGTGCCGGTGATGTTGCCAAGACCAACTCCCTTGGACGTTCCTGCAGCTCGCTTCGAATCGGAATACAAAAGTCCACCAAAAACATGCCTCGAAGAAGGGAAACAGACTTCGGCAAGTTCAGTCCAGGTTATTGATATTGGGCCCAGCATCACAGAAGCCAAGGGTAGTCCACCAGCTTTCCGGCAAAGCGACATGAACGAAACAAAAACAGGTCCCCTCTGCGCACCCCTCCTTCCGACAACGTTAACATCGACGTGTAGCCACAGCCGCCTCCCCGACCATATCTCCAGACACGTCCTCAACACAGCGTTGGCACGTCGGCACATCGATACAGCGTTGGCACGACGGAACACGGAAGAAGCATATGACAGCGCGAATGAAGCTCGCCCAACGCCAGGGGCTGGGGTCTTCCACTACCTGAGCCAGAGTCACGCCTGCGGACCTTTCCTGGGTCCTTCGGGCCTCTTCGCTGCACCCCGGAGTCCCACGTCGGGGCCCTGCTCGGACTCGGGTCCCTTCGGCCAGCTGTGCCGAGACGTGAACCCGGTCTCTTCGCCGAACCACAGGGACGACGAGGACAGTTCCGCCGAGGACAACAAGTAGTGCGACGGTCGTCTGTTTTCTTTTTACGACCGGACACATCTTATGCAAGGCTGAACACTGGAGCGGGACCAGTCCTCGATGGACCTGGCGTACTGCGGTGATATTCGCGAGGACTTGTGCGACGGTTTGGGCTTGAGGTTGCGACAGTGAGAGGTGATTGACTTCGGACGAAAAACAGCTGATGATCTTCTTGCCATCTGGGTTGGAAGTGGTCGATCCTCCGAGACGGGAGCAGTTAGTGTAAAAGCTGGATGTGTAAGTCGATCGCGCGGGGTTCTTGCAAAGTAGAGGACGCAGTATGCCCTGATGAACTACTTCAGCCCTCTCCCCCCCCCCCCAGAGGGGGAGTGATGTCGGCATAGAAAGAATAAAGATCGTCGGGCGCGCGGGGCCAGCCGGTGCTCGGGGATGAGCGCGTGAGCAGAACAGAGCCTGGACACCAACGAAGGCGGTTGTTGCTTCTTGGATACCCACAGCCATAGCCTTCTCTACTACTGCACAGAGCCTGCGGAGATCGCCTACGAGACGCGGCCGCCGAGGCATGTAAAGGGCACGCACTGCTGCGGCGCAGATCGCCGAGTAACACACTTGTCTGAGCGACGGAATGTCCGGCTCGTGCTTCTCGCGTTCCTCGGGCTGACCGCTGGCGCAATGCAAATGGCTTTTAATGCGAATATTAATGCGAATAGCATCTCTTGTGGATGACTTCGGCACTTGTGTCGTCTATGTATCTATCTATCTATCTATGCTATAATATATATCTGAGCTATCGGTAACCATCTTACGCCGCGCGGTCGATGAATAAACTATAAAAAGGCTCGGCGTGCCTGCTGTCTGGATTCGAACCGTTGACTCCGTTGATCACGACAGGCATGACGCTGCTACAGCCACGAGAGCTATAGGGCGCTAGTTATCTCTACCGCAACTAGCCAAAGCCCACTGCGTTGCAGCGGCTCTTGCACGACTAGGATTGCGCGCTTCACAGCACTATCCAGCGCTTGGGCCAGCGCACGGCGGGCCCCATAAGCGAGAGCGCGCGCTGTAGAGCAAAATAGGCATGTAAAGGGCACCCCGCTGCGGCGAGACGGCGAAACACACTTGTCCCGAGCGATGGAATGTCCGCTCGTGCTTCTCGCCGTTCCTCGGGCTACCGCTTCTTTTGTCGTCGGGTTTGAAAACCATGTTTCGGGTCCTCGCCGCTGCAAAAGCTGTGCGCTGACTACAGGCTCCACGAGAAATGCTCTGTGCTACCAGAACCTCGCGCTCCAAGTCTGCGACCGGGCACTTTATAGCTCCGTCATCGAACTGCCAGGCTTCGTGGGTATAGAGGAGGCTTTCGATTGTATCAATTAATATTTTATTCAGTTGTATTTGGCGTTGGTGTCATTACTACTGGCAATAGTAATTTGTCCTGTGACAAAGTTGCACACAAGTGTTTCTTCGATAAATGTCGATACCATAAAATCAATAATCTCCTGGAGGTAGTCGCTGGGAAGCTTGTATTCATTCCATTCTATTCCATGAACCAACCGCGCGGCCGCGCGAGGTAGAGTGGTAAAGGATGAATAGAGAAGTTTCAAATGTCCATCTTCCTCACTTTATGCAAGCTCTATGGTCCATAGCTTTCACTGTTACAAAAACACAACTTCTCCTTCCTCTAAAGCATAAATTGTATGGCCCAAACTAGAAACATAAACTGACTTTTGTCGTGACCCGAAAGTAAAATGACCGGTGACGGCCTGGAGCTGAGCTGGTTGGTTCAAGGATTAAAGGAAGTACAATGACCTCTTGTCCTGACCGAAAGTTCAAACAAAAGTGTGGTGGCATTTTCCCAGGACCATTGACTCTGCGCGCTGATCAAACCATTAATTGTAAAATACTTGTGTGCGTGTGTGTGTGTGGGGGGGGGGGGGGGGGGGGATTGGCACATCGAAAGTTGGAGTTTATCAGATAAATTCGAAGTGACCAAAATTTTACCGGTGGGTGTTTTTCGGGGTTGTTTTGGATTTATCCGAAAACACGGACCCCTAGTTATGTTTCGTTTGTTTTAAGTCCAAAATGTGCTTTTACGACAAAACCTCGGGCAGCTTCGCAATGCCTCCGCTAGATGCCGTCAGCCGCGTAGCTGTAGTCTGGTTATTTATCGGAGCTAGACACTGATCTCTGGCTAACAGTATTGAAAAAATCGTTTATCACATTTTTTTACAGTGATCGCAATATAAATCTCGGCTCAGTTTTGCATAGAAGCCTCATGACTTGGCACAGTCACGTGTCTAGTGGACAAAAATGTGCAACATGGCGGAAGCCAAGTGGGGGTCACTTTTGCCTGGTGAACGGGATACCAGCTTGTCGCTCTAAGCCCCTCTACCTCGTTGGGCTTCACAAGCACACCATAGCTTCAATGCAGCCCGTCTTCATTGCGTCGAGCTCAATGTGACGGGCCCAATTTCGCTATGGCTAACAAGCAGCAACTAAAGCGCTCTTGCGTCCCAGGCTCTATCCTCAAAATCTGCAGGCAGAAAGGCGATGTTGTGTGGTGTCCCAAAAGAACTGGAAAATTTCGAACATAGGAGCGGGCGGGCTTTACTTCGCGCCGACAAACGCTTAAAAACAAGGTCAGCAGTAAGCGAGCCGCGTCGAGGAAAAGGTGTATTATGCGGCGCTTTACGATTGTGATCAACGATGAAGACATTTCCTTCTTTATTGTCCACAGTGCGGCGGAGTGCCGTTTTGGAGCATCTGCGGGCATATCGATGCCAACACTGCGTGCTGAACAGCCCATTTAGTCTCGCTGGACGAAGCGAGCGATTGCGACATCCCCTTCTCCACCATACCTAACCTCACCTTCAAGCCCACCATATTTGCGAGATTACAATCAAAAAGGGGCTCGCGATTGCCAGCGTGGCACTCATGGCTGTACTCGAGGACAACGTTTCGTGGCAATGCAGTCAAAAGTACGTGCGCGCGTGCTCTCTCCCATTTTGAGCGTGGATTCAAAGGCGGATTAATGCCTGACGCTTCCGCAATCTCCTTGGAAATACGAAGAATTCCCAAGCACACTGCGTGTGAAAGCACGTGTAGCGTGCGGGTGAGGAGATATTGGGCATGCCTCGAATCGCGCGTGCTTGTCCACACGACCAGAAACATGGAAGCTAGTCGGATGCTTCGAACCGCGTATTAAGGTGAGACGTTTAGGACAGGGGCAAGCGAAGGAGGGTGCCACGATCAGCTTACTCGCAGGATATAGAACGTCTGGCTCGCGTGTCAGTTTTTTTATTTTTTTTTTCCCGTCCATTTAAATTCGTCGCAGCAGAGTCGACCTTGAGCGCGAATTTCGGCTTGATTTTATTTCGCAATGTCCGACTCGTCGTTTTGCACTGTCCAGTCGAAGAGCGTGGTGTCGCTGTGACTCCGCTGCGTTGGCACCCCGTGGCTGGCGGGATGTTGTTTCCGCCAGCACACAATCTCCCGGGGACGTGATATACAGCGCTCATGTTGCAGCCGGCGCGGGACAGAGGACAGGGTCCGATAGGCATCGGCGATACGCTTATCCAGGACGCCGGGGAGCCCGAGTCGAATCATACTCGAGTGCTCACCCGCTCCGCCGTCGCTGTCACATCTCCTGTAACATGGACGGCAAGCTGGCGCTCGTGGTTGCGCTCCTATCGCTATTTGGAGGCGCCGTAGGGGTCCTCAGGTAAGGCTGGACGCATTTTAAGACTGTTCTCAGGGGGAAGGGTGTGCGTCTATGTGTGCGTGCATGTGCGCGCGCGTGTGTGTGCGTGTGCATACGTGTGCGCGTGCGTGTGTGCATGTGTGTGTGTGCGCACGCGCGTGCGTGTGTGTGTCTTTTCTACGACACGACACTGAGAGAGAACAAAACGACTGTTGGTTTTGTTCTGTCTCGGTGCACGCCGCATAGCTGTGTGCTGGAATGCTGAGCGCGTGCTGTCGGCAAGCTTCACAGTTCTTTTGCAGCGTACGTTCCGCGCCATCGAGATTGCCTGTCTTAGCATCCTGATGTGAGTTCGTTCTGAGTTCTGAGCATGCGCTCTACACATCGCCCTAAAATATAGCCTCAAATGATTACCTGGTATTCACTGGCGGCCATAGCTGAGCTTGCTGCTGCTGAGCACGTGTTGACGGCAAGCTCCACAACGCTTCCATTACGCACATTGTTCACCATCAAGATTGTTTCTTTGCGAGAGAATAGATAAGGTCTCCTCCCGAGCATGCGCTGTGAGCAGTCACCTCAAATATGGCGTCCAGTGACTACCCCTTATACTCCACCTCACAAACATCAGCACCGATAAAGACGCGGGAGCGAGCGTGTTTATATTATTTAATAAAACTGCAATCCCTCGATGGGATTTTTGCCTTTGGTGCTTTGGAAAGTGCCTTTATGCGCGAGTTGTAGTGGAAACAGAGCGTTATGCTCCGCTAGACTCATGTACCAATGCCTTTAACTACACTGTAGACTTTTGTGAGATGTATACAGGGGGTACAAGAAGATCGGACGCTGCAAAACAAGTAAAAAATCAATGCCTGCACATAGAAATCTTTCACTTTCACCAAATGGGTGTGTATACGCAGGACAATTTTACCGTGTGAAATTTGAAGGCGTAGTTCTCTTTCGGTTAAAATATAAAATAGCAAACGTGCCAAAGTCAACGTCTCGCGCATTCCCAGGTGACCGAGTTAGCGACGCTCCAAACTTGCGGCGCCATCTCCCGATAGGCGCAGCAAGCAGACAACAGAGTGCGTTGTCTACCCGCTCCGCCTATCGGGAGATGACGTCCTAGTTAATGGCGTCGCTATACTTGGTTTCACCCTTACGATAAACCGCAGGGGGCGCTGCGAGCCATAGGAGCCAAACCAATAACGAATGCTGTGTGAGTTCCACTTTCGGAAGTAACGCAGCGGTGCACAGGGCGTGTAGTCGCGTGATATCTTCACAGTGCTGGATTGGCTGGGACGGCTCAAAGCATCCACTGATGTGAAACGGAGCACAACTCGGTCGTTTGCGAACGAGCCCGACGTTGACGTTGGCAAGTTTGTTGCGTCTAGTTTTATGTTATTTTTTAAGAAAAAAGAACTGCGACTGGAAACTTCACACGGTAAAATTGACCTGTTCAGTACACATTCAGTGAAAGTTTGACTATTCTATGTGCAGGCGCCGATTTTTCCGGCTTGTTTTACAGTGTCAGTTCTGCTTATGCCACACTCATAGGGAGTAGTCACTGGACACCACCTTTGAGGGCGCTGTTTTGAGCGCATACTCGCAGCGAGCTCACATTAAAGGGGTACTCAACGAAATTTCGCCGCTTATTTTTTGGTCCACACGTGTTCAAAGGGGCGGTGTCACATCGGACAAACCAATATCTTGTTAAAAAAGACACGAAAAGGAATTTTAAAACAAATTAAACTATCAGGAAATAGCACCTGGTGGATGTCGCTACAGCCTCGTTTGTAATGCCCGTCTAGGAACCTTGACAGGTAGTGACGATAACTGTCTCGCCTAGAACTATAGGTTCCTTGCACTGACGTCACATCGCATACTTTTGAACACCATGTAAAAGGAGGAGAGGAAGCTGCTTTTGTAAGAATTTTGAGTGACAGGTTAATCTTCTATAATCTTCTGGGAGGAGAATAGCGACGCCTGTGCAAATCCGGGAGGCACAAAAGAATGATCCTGATAAGAGGGGAGCTCCTTTTTCCCCTGTTCTCTGGAGGTCATCGGAGGTTTGAATGACGTCATGTGCAAGCCATGTACACATGCTTTGAACCTGACGTCATCCCGACAGCTCTACGGCCAGCACAGAAGAAGAGGGAGGGAGGAACTCCCCACTCAGCGGGACTCGTTTTTGTGTGCTTTAGACGTCGCTATTCTCCCTCTACAAGATTATAGAAGATTAAGCCGTCACTCAAAATTCACACAAAAGCAGGTTTGCGGTTAGTTGTGTTGGCCCGATCGCTGGCGTGCTTCGGCCGCTTCGGTGGCTGGGATGGCTACGACAGTCCTCTCGACGTCAGCCTCGCCGCAGCTTTGCTCATCCCGAGACAATCTACGTCACGATTGCGCCGGATGTGACGTGCTGTCCGCTGGCTGCTCTCCGAGCGCTTGCCAGAGTGGGCCGTTTCTAACGATAAATACAGCCATCACGCTCAAAATACAAACGTGCGATTGTCATTTACGGATATTGTGGATTATATTCAGCCTATTTCTGAATACGACGAGTATATTTCATATTTTGTTGAAGTATCCTTTAATAGGTTGCTAAGATCGGAATGCCCAAAAAAACTGCGGAAGCTCGCCATCAGCATGCACCCAGCAGTCGCACACACAGTTATGGCCGCCAGTGAATACCACCTATTGGCGACGTCAGTAATCGAAAGCGTCGTGGTGGTCGGCCTGCTACGATTGGCACCATACAGCTCTTATAGGAGGTTCTGGTATTGACTGAACGTGCGAGCAATGCTTTGCAGTCGAAAGGTGTGAGCGTCTGTGCGCTCGCGGACCTTGAGCGCCCATCAAAAGTTTCCCCACGCCCTCTTGCGCCACAGAAAAGTTATCCTCGAGTATTTTGCAACTAGAGAGGAGGCGTCGCCACCTAGCGGAAAACACGTGAAATTAAGAAGCAGAATCTTCCGCCGACCCGAGTGTGCAGCAAAAATCGGGAAGCACAGGAAATGGAATTAAATGCACGATGTTGGAGTTGCGAATGCACCGTTCCAGAAAATGGCTTCTAGCAGCTATAATTCTCAATATCTCCGCATTTGGCACTCCCTTTCTTCGCTTTCCGAGGTGGGAAGCACGCACAGTTGAACCGTTATTATCGTGCGCTGGACTCTCACTTTCCGTAAACAGTATAATGAACTAGAGCCTGATGTTGCCTGCTAAAGCGCGTGACTGGTTGCTTAGGATGTAGTATTCAACGCTTCAATAGCCACCAGAACCTATCTCCAGGAATCCACCTCCAGCTGCAATGAGGAATCCGCTCCTTAAATTAAAAACTCGTGCCCTTCGCTTTGCCTGAGATACCGTTTGGGTGGATGCGTTGCTGTGCGGGTGCGACAGAATCTCCACATGGTTCATAGAAAACCACGAGTAGCTAAAAGCACAACCTACACTGTGGAATCCGACACTCGAGGCCAATAGGCAAATCCAAATGTTGTCCGTTGCAATTGGCGTCGTGGCTATACTGCACTACAGAGGCGCGACAGCCTGCGGAGTTTTGCTCACGTTTTACCTCTTGACCAGAGTGATCTTTCGAAACACAGTTTGCTCACAAATAGGCTAATTTGTTGTCGTTTGGAGACGTTCAAGCCTAAACTTGCGATCAACGTAAATTTGGCACGTCAGCGAGCATAGATTCTTGTTTGTCTGCGTTGATGGATTGGACGATCTGTGAATTATTATGTTCTTTGAAACAATTCAAGAGAGTCCCGGAAATGAGAAAAACAATCAGCCGGCAAACGCTTTATCACCTCATTTGCTTGTAAGAGCGCAGCGTCAATAATGGCGTGATAAACCCTGATAATAAGCTGTTGACTGCAATCAGGTCGGCTTCGCCGCCATTTGATTACAATGCTGCTTTGACGTCTAGAGAACTTTAACCGAGATACTCCCTGAGGTCTGACATATTTGCACGGTCTGCTGTAATCATGTTTCAAGATAAATGGGGTAAAACATGACCAGTGTCACCGCTCAATGACGCTAATAAAGTATTTTTTCTGGTTTGTTGGTTTCTTTTAATAGTCTGATGAACAGAGAACTCAAGGAGCGAACTTCAACGAGAACATAGCCGCACAATTCTTTTCATCTCCTCTTCATGAGATGAAAAGGCACAGTGGACTTCAGTATCATTTCTTCACAGTAGTGGACTTCAGTGTTTGATAACCTCGTAGCATACAGTAGGCACAGAGAGAACGAAAAGTAGGCGTGTATACCTATCATCGGGTGTGCGCCAACAGCTCAAGGACAGCAAGATTGTTTAATTGATTCAGCCGTTGGCATTTAACTTATATTAAATATTTATGTCGTTCTTGCACTACTTATTGGTGACCCCGACTGAAGGATATCCACCTTCGACCAGCTTCGTGACCCTGGGCTCTCAGTGGTCTCGTCGTCTTTATCGAAAGGAACGTTCGAAGCGCTACGGTTGCCTCTGAACTTCCCCTTACCGTATACGAGCAACTGCCGCCTCGATTAACTTTCCAGAGTTTTCGTCATCCGATTCTAAACTCCCGTGTCTAACCGCGGAGTTCATATTTCGTAAACGTAGCATCCCATATTTTCTTCAACTACGTCATCGCCACTCCTTGACCATCAACCGTAGCCGTAGCCCGCAGCAGTATCTGACGCCCTCCAACTGAGGAACAACCGCGTTTTCCTGCTTTTCCTTCGTATTAAATATATATGCCCTAACACTACAACTTCCTAAACTGACTCTTACGAGAGCAACAAGAAACGAAACAAAAAGTGCCGATCAGTACGTAAGGGCCCAAGTGAGCTGGTGTATACTGAACATTTTGAAGCAACCCGGAGATTGAGAGGTATACGAAAGAAAACGTTCTCCTCCTCTTCTCGTGGTGTCAACTTTCGTAATGCTCAGTCTCGGGTTGCTTCACAATGTTCAGCGTTGTGAATAACCTGGTGCACAGCGCGGAGGATTCGAGCGGGTCTGAGGAGCCTCGCGGTGTTCGCAGGATGCCCCTGCACAAGATGCAGAGTGCCCGGGCGCACCTGCTCGACGCAACCACCCCCTGACTCGACCGGCGGTGCACGCAACTCGTGGCCCCATCCCGGAGCCGCTCAAGAACTACTTGGACGTGAGCAGCTCCTCGGTTCACTCCGCTCCACTCTGAGCCATGGGGACTCTGCTCCGAGCAGCCACGCCCCTTAGTTTCTTTGAAGACGAACCCGAGTGCTCCGAAGCTGCAGCGCAATACTTAGCATCATTATATCGGAACTTTGAGATGTGGATTGGAGGCAGACTTGTACGTAGTTCAACTACTCTACTCAAGTTACTGTAGTTTCACTACTTTTCTTGAGTAGTTTAGTAACTTTCGATTACATTTTGACTTGAGTAATTAGTAGTTGACTTTAATTACTTTTTTCGAGAAACTCTTACTCAAATTACAATTTACTTTCGAATTTTAGTGGTAGGTTTGCTTATAAACAAATGCTGCTGCACAAAAAGAGATATGTTGCCAAAGAGGGGCAAGCTTGTGGCGTAGGCAAGAGAGGGGGGGGGAGGGGGGGTAGTAGTATTTTGAACGGTCCAAAACTCTAAAATTTTCACGAGCCCCCCACTGCAACAACCCTTCTACGAGGCGCGGGGAGCGGACAGACACGTCGCAAATGAGGCCGAGTAACTGCGGGATTTGCGCCGAAGACTGGCGTTTCTTTGTGTCCCGAAGCTCAAGGAGACTTGACGCATTTGAAGAAAGGGCTTCTCCCACTTCTCCCCAACATAGGAAATCTCGCCAACTACAGAAAGTGTACACACTGCATCCTCACTCAAAGGAGGTAACAAAATGCAACACCCGCTCTAAAACCTCATTTGGTGCTCCTGTATAGTTTGTGCTGTCTTTCGAGACGTCACCTGCGTCATTTCTCTGAGTGAAGTAATGGCGGCTATAAGACCGATACAAAAAAGTGCCTTATAAGTTGATTGTGTTAAATAGTTCGTCAGTGAGAATAAAACAATTACTCCGTGGCGACTTATATTATTTGCCGCCATTTCCGAAAAAAAAAAACTGATGCACCTTCGATTTGCTGCCCTTTCCCAAAAAACGGATGCACCTCCGATTTTTCCTAAAGCAATGCATACCAGTTTAAAACAAAAAACGCTTTATAGGGGATGAAAGGGCATTCTGAAAGATTGTGTTAAAAAGTATTTCTTCTTTACTTTGAAAGTGCATTGTATTTATAGTACTTTATTTCAAGTACATCGCACCCGGTCTACTTACTACTTTACTCGAAGTACATAACCTCTCACTTACTTTGTACTTCCAAGTAGTTCTTAGACGTACTTTACGCAACACTGTAAAGAAGCAAACACTGTCTGCAAAATCAAGCTCAGGAAGTGCTAAACCTCAAAGGAGAAATGATACATCCAGTACATCAGTGACCAAAAAAGAAAAAAGGAAAGTACAAAACAATTAGGCATGGAGAGGCGGAACGCAGCTATTAAAGCATTTCTATGAAAACACAAGCCGCTTTATATTCGGATAGCAGAATTTTGCTAACGGATCAAAAATCTATGTACTTCCTTGTTAGCATAAAAAATATAAAAGTAACTTCAAAAGTAATTCGCTACTTTTTACGGTAATTTGTAATTTACTCAATTACTTTCCATTTGAGTAATTTCTACTCTCACTCAAATCACTTTTCCGGCTAATACTCAGTAACTTAACTTGATTACTATTTTTGAGAAACTTGTACATGTTTTATTTGAGGCATGTAATGGATGCGCGCGCGCGAGCTTTATATACTATATCTGTATAAAGGGCGCATCGTTAACATACGCGCAGAGTCTCAGAAACCCCGGACGAGAGCTAATCGTCGTTTTCTCGTCTACGTGGTGCATTCGTGAGGCACTGATTGCTGCTCCGTGACTGGATTATTAGCGCTATCCACTTTCTACATCAGTTATAACACGAACAAATTGTCCTCTTGAGTCAGTGTGTGGCACGCTCTTGGGCTCCACGAATCGCCGAGAATTAGGCACTGCACTCTTCAGTCAGGTTAAACCACTCAGGTGTCGGAAATTCCACCGGACGCCTGACTGGCACTAATTTTTAAGCGTGTGCGTGGGTTCATTTTTAGCGTGCAATAATCTACGACCTCACCTTGGGAGAGTGAAGCCTCCCTTCGCTACGTCATCATCCAACCAACAAACGCGTAGAAATCACAGAACAACTGTGGACGAGGTGTCTAGTAGACGGCTCTGAGACAGACATAATAGGGATAGCAAAGTTTTAAGAGCACGGCCGGGCTAGAGTGAAAAGGCGCTCTCTCTTACAGCCTTCACATGGAGGGTAGTTCATCCCTCCCATCGCAGCTCGTTGGGGTCGCTACATCCTTCTAAGGAAGCACCCCAATCTCGCCGTGTTCGCCTCTTCGCTCCGGGATTAAATTGGATAAATTTCCAGACTAGCTATAAATTTACAAACATTGAGGCCGCTGCCTGCCGGAACTTACATGGGACGCCTATTCCTCTTCGTCTTCTCAAAAAACAATTTTCTATTTATCGTAAGCCAAAAATATCTCAACCAGCGCTCTAGAGTTATTTCATGAGTACACTGACACAGAGTTTTAATCACGTTGATCGGAACAGTTGTTCAGGGTGGTTCAGGTGCGTGTACTGGGAGGGTAGCGTGGTCGCGCCCCCATACGGCTAGAAAAAAAATTAATTGCTTTTAAGCGAGAGAAAAGGCCGTAAGGAATGCCGCCGTCTAACCCGGCCGTGCTAAGAGCTACTGCAAGGACATAAATTACGAGTCAAGGGCGTGCGGTTGGGCCTTACCTGCTACAGAATCATTGTAGCTACTTCATGATAGGACTCTCACAAAATGCCGACCTATCGAGCGGCATTCGTTCCTAAGAGCCACCGTGTTCCAAACTTCACATCACCCAATCAAAACATAATTTATCGCTTCGTGCAGCCAGCCAAACGAGACGAAATCTTGCTAAAGGGCAAGGAACCAGAGGATGACAACAAAAGACCTCGATTACGGCGGGCAGGAGGGCCCTATCTACGTGAATGAGCACAAGTTTCAACAAAAGGCTCCTGCGTGCTGGAATCGCAAAAACGAGAACCGTAGGCTGCAAATTTGTCTGGTCGTCAACAAGTTTAAACAAAAAGTTCCTAAATGCCCCAATCGTAAAAAAAAAAAAAAACGAAAACAAGAAAAAACGTAGGCTGGAAATTTTTATGGTTGTCAACAAGTTTACACAAAAGGCTCCTGGGTGCTGGAATATGAAAAAAGAAAACTGTAGGCTGGAAATTTGTCTAACTGTCAACAAGTTAAAACAAAACAGTAATCCAATCGCAAAAAAAAAGATCGTGGGCTGGAAATTTGTCTAATTGTCAACAAGTTTAAACAAAAACAAAAAAAGGCTCGTGGGAGCTGCAATCACAAAAAACGAAAAACGTAGGCTGGAAATTTTATCTGGTCGTCTGGCGGGAAGATCTTTGCTCGTAAAGATAATGAGGCAGTTGCGATCCGTATTCCTATCCGATGTTTAAAGAAATAACAAATTAAAGATCAGCATTTCTTGAGCGAGCGCGAGGTAATGGTCAATCATGGATAAGACTCGGTATTTACTCCCTACTGAGCTCAAATCTTTTTTAGAGCATGACCCAAAAACTTATTTTACGTGTCTCCACCTACTCCTGACTTACTCGAAGAAATTCGTATAAAAGACGTGATCTATCAAAAAGTTTGAAGATCACGAGATCTAAACGATCTTAAGGCTTTCAAGTATTTTTGTAACAAACTAACCAAGAAAATTACGCTGTGCAAAAGTAGAGTATTTTGAGAATTAATTTTTTTCTGCCAGATATAATAGGAAGTTATTTGGGAAAAAAAATAATTCAGTACTGAGTCGAAATTTGCCACCGACCGTCTAACAGCTAATCAGCAACTGAGTGATATGTCATTAGCCAGTGAGCTCAATAGCTTTTTCGTAAATATTCAAGATAAAGTCAATTGACGCAGCCGCTTTGCCTTCCACTCTCAAAAATAACCATTCAGGTTTCCTAATTCCACAAATATTTCTGAATTGATCATTAAATTTATGCAACTAAAAATAGCAGCAGCACTGACTGTGACAATACTCAAGTTCGCCCTGCAAAGTTCGTCAATGATCTAATAGCGGCTTGCTTATCACACATATTTAACCTCAGTCTAGAAACGGGAGAGTTTCCGAAACGTATGCAAATTGCTAAAGTGTCGGTTCTTCACAAAAAGGAGATAAGAACGACCTCAATAACTATAAACCTATTTCAATTGTACATGTTTCTTCCAAGGGCCTCGAAACATTACTGCATGAGGGCATGTATGTCTTTTTTGATAAGCACCACACATTCACCTCCTGTCAATTCAGATTCCGTAAATAATCACTCTGCGAGTTCGCGCTATTAACCTAGAAGGAATTCATTTCACAGAAATTTTGAAGATCGAAAAATTGTACTCTGCGGTTTTATCGATTTTACACTACGAGACCGTTGCTTAGAACGCTTGAATACTAAGATATATGGGGACAAGCCCTCTCTTTAGTTAATTGCTAGTTACAGCATTGACAGCAGTTCCTTCACCTAAATGGATACTCTTCTCAGGTGAAACCAATTCTTTCGGGGGTCCTACAAGGAAGCATACTTGGTCCACCTTTTTTTAAATATAAATATTTATAATATAACTAGCGTTAGCCAAGACGCGAAGTTTGTTATATATGCAGATGACACTAGCTTATTTCTTTTTTCGGGTAATAAAGCTAACGACGTTATAGATATGGCAAATAATACTTTATTAAAACTGTCTGAATGGGCTTTCAATAACTTTTGGGAAGTTAATCCTACAAAAACAAAAGCTGTTTTCTTTTGCCCCAAAAGTAAACTAACACAAACCACGAAACAGCTGTTATACAATTCATATGTTATTGATATTACAAAATCTTTTAAAACTTTAGTAGTGATATTTTCGGAGCATATGACTTACTACCAGCATGTAGATTATATTGGGTCAAAATTGGCTCGGACTATTGAACTAGTACGAGGTCATAGTTTCATACTTCCAGTCAAGGTTGAACTATTTCTATTTTACTCACACCTCAGTTACTGCTGTCTTGTATGGGGCATCACAACGGCTACAAACCTAGAAACATTGCATATACTCCAAAAGACAATTGAAGGCTGCATTTGTAGTGCTCCTCATGATTCCCATACTTTGCCCTTATTTCAGCGACTTGCTCACTTCTCCCTCTGCCCTATTATCCGAATTTTCGATATCTATACTTAGAGGCTGAGACTCAGCTTTTTATCGGAATCGAAACGAAACATTCAAAATTTAACACCCCTGTCTTTATTACCCAGAAAGGATCCTTCTTACATAACCCGTCACATCGAATATTGGAAGGTGAACGTATACAGAACAAATTATGGATTCCAAATGCTCAAATACACACTGCCAAAAGCTCTAAATGAGCATACAGCGAACAACAGTGATTTGTTTCGTACTACTTTTCGAAACCTAACGTCTCTTCACGCATAATTTATTCTACCTTGTATCTTTTCATGTCTTTTTTTTTATATTTCATTTCTGCCTATATAGATATACGTTTCGCTTACATACAATGTTTTCAAGTACATTCGAAATACATAAAATGTGTTGTGATTTGCAAATGTAAAATTTTTATGTACGTATAAGACAGATCCGTTTTTTAATTTTTATTGTTACCTTTAAACCATACATTAAGTATTTATTTGCAATTGTTTTGAGTGAACTTAGCTTATGCTTGTATTGATTTTCTAGATACGCCCTTTGATGAATGTCCATATTTTCTGTTTTTGATGACCACTGCCACTGTAAGGGGCCAGTGCTCGTCAAGCTGCCTGTAGGCAGCTTTTCTCCTCGCATCCCCCCCCCCAATCATGTGATGGAAATAGATTGATTATTATTATTTGAAAGCTTTCATCAGCCAGCTGTACCTTGCGAAAAAACGTCTTGTTGGGGACTCCTGTGTGCAGGCCCAGTACTACGGCGAGATCACGCTGGGCACTCCCCCACAAAGCTTCCGGGTTGTGTTTGACACTGGATCATCCAACTTGTGGGTGCCTTCTGCCAAGTGCCCTTTCACCAACATTGCCTGCCGTAAGTGACCTGCGACTAACGCTCCCGCCAAAATGATCCTTTTGAGCTGCCTTCTATCTCTAAGGTGTTTCCTTTGGCACAAAGCATCGTGTACGAGGTGTTGGGCAGCAAGAACGATCGACGTAAGACAGAAAAACGTTGAGGAACTCTAACGATCACTGAGAGTTCCTCGACGTCTATGTGCGTGTGACGTCAATCCTTGCGGGAAATATGATGACCGGAAATTGTTATTCTCGACAATGACTATTCTCAGCGGTGGATGCGTCAATTTTCCACTGGCTGTCACCGCATAAATATTGGGCTGTTGCTGGAACTTTTTTTATAGTAATAATAATTTTATAGATTCACTGTACTGTCTCGTAAGTATGGTATTGCGTTCGTTACTGGTGCTGCGGATCGCACTCAACTCGTTGTGGGCCGGTCGCGCGTCCGCAGTGCTGCATCGCAAGTACTACAGCCGCAAGTCGAGCACGTACGTGAAGAACGGCACCCAGTTCGAGATTCGCTACGGCAGCGGGAGTGTGCGGGGCGAGCTGAGCACGGACACGATGGGCGTCGGCGACAGCAGCGTGACGGGTCAGACGTTCGCCGAGATCCTGCACGAGTCCGGCCTGGCCTTCCTGGCGGCCAAGTTCGACGGCATCCTCGGCCTGGGCTACCCTGAGATCTCGGTGCTGGGCGTGCCGACCGTCTTCGACACGATGGTGGCTCAGGGCGTGGCTGCCAAGCCCGTCTTCTCCGTCTTCCTGGACCGCAACGCAAGCGACCCCGCTGGGGGAGAGGTGCTCTTCGGCGGCATCGACGAATCCCACTACTCCGGGAACATCAGCTACGTGCCGGTCTCCAAGCGGGGCTACTGGCAGGTCCACATGGACGGGTACGTGAGCATGAACCGCCGGTGTTCAGGTCAGGCGTCCGGAAAAGGGCTCGGCTCTGCCTTTGGCTCAAAAATGCGCTCTTAGACGTAGGGTAGGATCACACTTCATTTCGGTCAAGCACGCTTCTTTTTTGTTTTTTTTCTGTACACCTATAGGTCATTTTTGATTGATTGAAGTTTATTTGGATTTTCACGACCCGGTAGGGAGATAGATACAACAGGCATTTCTGCCTGGCTCAAGTTCCTACCTCCCGTTGTTTGGAGCTAAATACGCAACATAAACAAAGGCACACAGTAAACAAAACAAAAATTTGGCACATTCATGCGCACTAAATATACCCACTTCTCTAAAAATCAATAAAAATGTTAAAACACGAACAACAAAAGGTCATCGTTGCTTTTTTTTCTTTGTGCATTAAAAAAGAGCAAAAGCATAGTGCACAATGAAATAATTCCACACTCATTAGAAAAAAATATTAAGTTTTGTTGCAGAGGTGATTTCTAAAATAAAAATAAATATTCGACTCATCAAAAAAATATATATTGGATCATCATTGAGTCACAAAAAAACTGGCACAAAAAAAAACTATAAAAATTAATCTTTCAAAATAAAACAAAATATTAATGCAGGCACAAGGCGTTAGGCACATGTTCAGTGTAAATCACAAGATGAAGTTCAATGAAGCTTGGGTTTGGCTATACTTCGTCTCACCTTACGATGGACTAAAGGCAAAAGCTACGGACCGCCAGATCCAATCACGAGCCACTTAGAAATTGTGTGCTATTTCGCTTCAATGCACGTATCGGTGCCCGCGTTTCGGATCACTGATGGGCATGGGCGGACAGTGGTTCGAATCGAATAGCAGTAAATGACTTAACAATTTTACATTGCAGAAAAAAAAACCACGACGTACAGGTTTTTTGCAGTGTCGAAGCTATAGAAATGATGCAGCGCTTTTGGGTTCGGAGCATTATTCGTCCATCCCTAGTCAATGTTACGCGTGTCATAGTATAGCGTGGAACGTGATTGGACCTGGCGGCCCGTGGCTTTGGCCTTTAGGCCATCGAAGGATGAGACGAGGTATAGTTCGTTTTTTATTATTTTTGTTCTGCGCTGCTAATGTTTACATACTTGGACAAAGAATGACGACACCCACACAGGATCGTGAATTAGCGCGTTTTTTTATTTCGTTCTTGTATTGATGAAATTATAACGAAAAATCGGCACCGTCGTCAGAAATGTTTAGCAGTGAAGGAAATTGACAATTTAATTTTTTGCTTCTCGTAGCGTGTTCTTACCTTCGTCGTTTTCGACCTTCTCATTTCATAGTGTTGTGTTTTGCATACGTTTGAAGTAATGAATATACTTTTCTTTAAGTAATTCCTGATTTTTAAAATATGGATCACTATGACAATCACTAACATTACCATGATAGCTCTCAAGAATGGGCAGCACCCTTTTCTGGAGTGTATGTAATTTATTATAGGTTGTCATCGTTCTTGTTCCCCAGACAAGAATTTTACAACAAAGTTTCGAGTAAAACAGTCAATAATACAGGTTTTTCTGAAGCCAGTTTGTTATTAAACTTGATATTCTACACATAAAACCGACCGATTTCGATAAACCACTTCTTAGTTTAGTCACACGAGTTGTCCAGGTAAACTGCTCATTAAACCAAACGCCAAGGAACTTATGCTCTTGTACCCGGGATATGAGGATATCATCAGATTACAGTTGTATTGAGGAGTGTCTGGCTGTCCCTTGTCCCCCCCCCTCCCCTTCGTCGTTCGTACTCTCCGGTTACAATCATGTGTATTGGGGTGTTATCTCGTTTATGATGTTGCTCAATATAATGCATTTTGTTTGGTCCGCATTAAGTTAAAGCTGACTCTTTTCGAGACATTTTGAAAGTTTCACTAGGCAATCATTGGCCTGCATCTGTAGAGCTGTTTTTGCACTTATATATTGAAGAAAATGTTTGTGTCATCAGCGTACATCAGGATATGTGGAGAATTCGGGATACATATATCATTTTGATATATATATACATGTAACAAATAACAGTGTTAGTGTTCCCTACTGTCCTGTCAGAGACTTGGTGATTGGAAATGTGCGCACCCCACAAGTTCTACTTAATCTCGCAAGATGTCTTCAGTTCTGGCAGAGACTTAATTGCACGAGCGCTTGAGCGTCAAAAGCGCTTGCAAAAAGCAGGCGCTCACTCCCGGACCTTTGCCAGCACTGAAGACAACTTATGAGATAGATGACGACGGAGATATTTTATAGCACTATAATCTGGATAGACATTTTCGAAGGCATAAAGAAGGTTCGTATTTGCAGGCTCGCGATTATTGGGCCAGTAGATAACCCTCAAATTGACTTGCGTGCGTGTCCCCCTCAACAAGTCCGCCGACCTAATTCAGATCAACAATGTCCCAGAGAAGACCAATTTTACCCCTAATATGTGAAAATCGTCTCCATTGAGAATGTCGTTTTCCACGCATCTTACGTAGAGCGTTTGGGAATTACGGAATCGTGCACAAATCTTTTTAATATCGCTGGAAGAAATCATTTTGAACTCCGTCGTTCGGCTTCACCGAATTTGTTTAGATGGTCTCTTTTCGTGTAGATAAATTGGCTTCTGATCTTTCTCTTTGTGACTTATTGCGATCCAGCTCCAAGTGTTGCCGAACGACGGGATCTTAGGTGACGCATGCTATGCTTGCAGGACTCGGGTGGGAAATAACGGCAGCTTCTGCAGCGGCGGCTGCGAAGCTATCCTTGACACTGGAACCTCGTTGATCGCGGGTCCCTCGGACGAAATTGAGAAGCTCAACTTGCTCATCGGAGCTGCGCCATTTGCTTCTGGAGAGGTAAGCCACGTGGGAGTCACTTAGTCAGGCAACCGGCGAATTAGATCGCCATTTAAACTCACGTAATGTACGCCGGTTTTACGCGCAAAAGTAAATCGACCGCACACTGGGGTATTCGCTTCCACATTAAGCTGTGATCAAAGACTTCTTACGCTATAAACTTAACCTGGAAATGCCCTCAAAATTGCATCTCAATCATCGGCTTTTGCCTGGCAAACGTTTTGACATGAAACTTCTCGCCAAAACATTGCAACCAACTCCCTGACATTTTCATTCTGCTGGTTGCACTTCAATAGCTCAAGAAATCTGTCCATTGATTGGTCTGCATCCGACGGCCTACGCGTCTACTTGAGGCGTAGTTTGCAGCATCATACTTAGGCAGAAGTAGCATCGTCTTGACAGAGAGCCTGCCTAAAGTCCCTTGATACTTTTTTTACAGGAAGTGACAACCAATACAAATGACAAAGCACATTTGGCTGGAACGAAATGGCGGCATTCAGTTCAAACCTCTGCTGTGCGCCGCCATTCGCTTCCTAAAACTTGCGCCGTCACACAATCGGCGCTTCAAAGAATGTTGCTACTTGTAGGAAGCTCTTATCTAGGGACTTTAAGCCTGCCTGGTGTCGATCTTAGTACTGCCCTTGCAAACCGAATTTGTGTGTGTCGGCAAGTTCCGTGAATGGCTGTTGCGCTCCGCAGTACATCGTGAGCTGCAAGAGCATCGACAAGCTGCCCAAGATCACCTTCACCCTCGCGGGCAAGGACTTCGTGCTCGAAGGGAAGGACTACGTCTTGCAGGTGATCTACCCGTTTACTCAAGAACATGCCTAGTACATTTTGCTTGTGCGTATTTTCATTTATAGCATGCACCCTTGTTTAAAAACAGTGCTTTAAATAACACATCCTTCAGCTCAGCAAGCGTCTAAGTCGTTGTATATCGCTATTTGGAATGGTACTGTCGACCCCCTCGCTTATTTAACAATAATGTGTAGGCTTGTTTTCGCTGCGCCTTGACAAATACAGAACAGCACTGCAGTAGGCGGTACAACTAAGGGGGAAGAGTGTTAAAAGCGAGCACACAGATCTCTCATTTCGCGTTGTTTTTCGGATGCTGTTTTTGGGTTAATTGTGATACTTCAATCATTCACGTGCGCACCTTTCTCGCGTGTCTTTAATTTACAGGTTTCAACTTCGTAACGATCACAGATTTTAAGCTCGTTGTAAAAGTCAAAAGTCCAAAATGCTAAGAATACTCCTTTGTGTTTTTGTTTCCTGCCTTATGGGGACTGAAGCACTCCTCGTTTGCGTAGCAGAGATCAAGTGCCAGCCTCGATGAGCCATTGACGTGGCACTAGGGACTTTGAGCAGATCGTTAAGACAGTCCCGGCTCAGTACCTGAAGGACGATCTATCGGATGTGTGTACCGTGTAGGGACCCTCGGTTCGAGCCCCGCGCCTGTCCGCTTCAATATGGATGTTTACATTTGACCGACCTGTGTTCCTCGAATCGCTATTGCCGGTTCACGTTCAGGACCCCGCGGGTTAGCAGTCGTATTGCACTGGCTAAATTGTCTAAGCACGAACGTCTAACTTGTCTTGTTTTCATCGGTTCTTTAATTTGTTCTAGAAGAGTAGCTCTTAATATTTTTCTTATTATATTACATTTTGTGGGAGTAGAACAAGTAGAGACGGAACTGAAGAGCTTAGCACCATGACGGCCGGAACGGTGACGCGGCACGCTGCACGCGGCTCTGCGTTGTCGCGAATACACCGACAGCAAGAGTGATCGGGCCGTTCCCACCTATCAGTCCCGGGGCTGCTTCGGTAGACAGTTATTATTCTTTTCAAACAGTCGATACACTCATTTATGATGCTTGTCAGTTCAGCGTCTTAGAAACCTCCAGTTACGCTAAAACGGCGAATAAAGAAAACATACCACCACTTTCAACGAGCAAGCAAAAGGAGGCCCAATACATGACCGGCGAAATCGTGCCGATTAGGCTCTAGTGTCGACCTGCTCCATAGTGTGAAGACGGCCACTCGATCTTCTCGCCGCTGTTCCTCTGTGCTTTGCGCGACTGCAGTGCACATGTAGCGCTTTCGTCGCCCCGGCAATCGCTGCTTTGTACCAATCTATTTTAGAGCCGACTGTACACATCTAATGTTACTTTTGTACAAAAGAGCATTCATTTTATGCAAGTTCGTTGTTTTCAACAATCTTCTTTTTTTTAACTCTTGAAACGCTGCTATTGAGGCTACACAATCGGTACGCTCAATGTTGAGCGAATTGGGTGAAGCGAATTTGACAAAATACCTCGATGAAGTGTTTTTCAGCGACTCTCATAAAGACATATGCCGTGTGACCTTGCTCGAACGACCCTATAGGGCGAAGTGCACTGTGCCTTTGAGATATGGCCTCCCATTGAGATACGAAATTGGCCCGCCATTCAGATATGGCTGACACGTTCACGTTGTAAATGAGCAATTTAGTCAGAGCAGTATAATTGCAAGCCTATAGTATCACGACCCCACGTGCTTACGATGCATGCTTAAAAATGCCTAGCCCAGCGTGCAAGCCCCGTAGCCAAGAACGCTCGTGTTCATCGCTTTGGAAAGCAAGTAAAAACGCGCCATATGCGTGAACATTGAAAATTACACAGACCAGAAGCTCTTTTGCTGAACGGGAATCAACTCGGAGTCAGCCTTTCTGTAGCAGTGAAGCAACGTATTGTCGCCGAGCGCACGTTCATCTCCAGCACCGATCAAGGCCATGCAACACCGTCTTCACTTCTAAATCCCTTCCCAAAAAGTTGCAAGAGAATAGTTCGTCGACACACCATAAAAAAGAACATCGAGCGGATATTACATTGGGGTTGTTGAAAACTAACGATGGACACCACTGGCATGAGACATTTAGTCTGGAGCGAGAAGAAGACGAGGGGGCGGGGATGCGAGCTCGAGGGAACGTGCAGTCGGATAAACCATTTAACACAAGCCGGTTGTGCTGTGATTCTTTTCGACCTCAATGTCATCAACGAATACCTAGCGAAAGAGCACCTCAAAGCACAACACGGGTTATTTGACGCAGAGCAGTCGTCAGACAAATGCACAAAAAGGAACGTCAGATTGGCTTGGCTTTCAAAGCGTCTTTTGCCGAGCCGGCGCGGTGGCGCCATCTAGATTCGTAAATATTTTGAATCGGAGATAAAGTCATACTGTACTATCCTCTTAACGGATTCTTCTTTCTCCCGGGGTTTTCTTCTCTATTTTTCCTGTGGTTTTCTTCTTTTACTGAGGGAATCTTGGGGTCAGGGAAGGTAGAGGCTATCGCATTGAGGGTGGCATCATTAAATGTCAGTTGCTAGTTGAAAGAACTGTACTGTCTTCGTCCCTACGTGTTTTATTCTGTCGTGTTTTTCAAATTCAAGATGAATGTTTTACTGAACCATACTGCACAAGCTGCACATTTTCTATCGATGCGAAGATGAACATGCCAGATATCCCGCGCAAGTCGCCACGTCCGCTTCTGCATGACGTGTTCAGTATACGTGCAGAACCGGAACATGCAAAAGGTAGGACGCAGAGCTGATGGAGCCGGGTGGAGCCAGCGTCGCTCTTAACGCTCAACCAGCCACTCGATGCGCTAGCGTTGAGTGAATAGGGTTCGACTCAGAAATTTGTTGGCTCGGCCTCAGAGCGCGAGCTCCGCAACTTATACGAAGCTTCTATACACGTTTGCAAGAAGGGCTCCTGTGCGCCGCCATTTTGGGCGATGCTGGCGCCGCCTAACGTTTCCGCCATGCTGGGGTGCGTGCCAGGGGCACGTCACTGGGGTGCGCGATGACAAGATGGCGGCGTCTGCTGTGTCGCCGACGGCCAGGATTAGCGACACACTTACTGTTTCGGAACGCAGGAGGAGGTATCCACTCAGATTCGTAGCATCAAATATTGTAGGACGGGTCATGTTTAAGGGTTGGAGCTGACTTTTTAACGATCGCAGCCTCTGTTCCAGCACGTCGTGGAAGCCAGAGCTGCCGCGAGCGCAGCCATCGTTGATGCAATGGCCATACGGCTTCTGGCGCTGGTTTACGTATTTTATTTAATTGTTTGTGCTTTTTACAGTCGAAGAGAACACCTGCATGTTTTATAAATATATATATTTTTAATTTATTCTTGCGCTCAGTGGTGTATGCTTCGGCAAGAGACGCTTGGCAACATTGTTCCATCAGCAGCGAACGTCCTGGCTGGAGAGTAGGCCCGCCTGACCTGCGCGGTGCGAGGTTCAGACGGGATCCCACTAGCAAAGGTGTATACTCCGTCTCACTAAAACCGTGCAGTTTTCCCAAAGCCACAGAAGAGAGAGTGTATCCCGACTTGTTTAAGAGGAGGGAAAGGAGGAATCTCAGTCCTTCTCTCCCGTACCTTCTTTCCTCCTCTTGAACAGGTTGGCAAAAAAAATTGGGTTGTGGGGATATTTATACAGCGTGTAGTTGGTCAGCCATTTTTAAAGTTGCGACGAGTCACTCGCTGTAGATGAGCAATTTAGCCAGTGCGGTACAACCGCTAGCCTGGGGTCTTTAACGTGCACCACGCAGTAGTGATACACGACCGCACGCCGGTACAATGCTCATCCAGATCGAAACGGGCAGGGTGGGGCTCGAACCCAGGATCCCCGAGTTCTGCAGCGCGAGCTTTCGCTCCACGCGCGTCGAGCTGGGTGTGCGCTTTGGCCCACTCGGCCACCGATCCCCCAACAGGTTGGCATACGCTCCCTCCCCTGTAGCTTTGGCTGTACTGCACGGTTTTAGCGAGACTGGGTATAGTGACGTTGCTGCGAACAACGTCCAAAGGGCTACTACACGAGAGGGCGGCTTTGAGGGGGAACGTGCTTTCACGGAATGAGCACTCGCGCTGGAAAGACAGGTCTCCAAGCAAGGAGCCCGTACTATTGGGGAGGAGATCGAACAGTCACGCCTCTAGCGGCACGCGTCAGCTGTGGGGACAACAACCCGAATTTTTCTTGTTTGTTTTTGATCAGAGAAATTAAAGGTGACGATTCGAAGGCCGCTCCGGGTGCGGCGAGCACTGGTCAGAGCGAAGCGCTCGTGCCCAGACCGTGCTGGCGAGGTTCAATTTCTTTGTTATGCTCTGTTGGTAAACACTGGGCTGAGGGGACAACAAGCTCGATAAAGCGCCCCCCGTAGTTCGGCCTCCTGCCCAATACTCCGTTCACCCTTAACGACAAACTAAATCACTTCTCAGAAAAAAAAAAAAAACGAGTCAGAGATGAATTCTGGCGTATTTTCATCTCGTGAATCTGAATATCGCGTTCGTTTTCTCCGAAGATGTAACTAAACGCGAGAAAACACGAAATTAGGACGCTTAAGCTTCGCCTTTAAGAATAGAACGCGATAGCTACATATATACAGCCCCGCTCGTTCCCAAGTGGAGGGCTTAGCGCGGGGGGGGGGGGGGAGGCGCGGTCTACGAAAATTTTCTATTAGGGAGTTTTCGCAGACCGCGTCTCCCCTCCGCTGAGCCCTCCGCAACGAAGTAGCCGTTACTGCGCCTGCGCGCCGATGGCCTTGGCTGTAAAGTGCCGGGTATCGTAGCGAGTTGCGGAAAGCGTTGCGGGACAGCGAAAATGATCTACGAAAACTCCCTATTGTATCGTTCTTTCTCAAGCTCTCTCCTGTCTCTTCCGCTCAGATGAGCTCTGCAGGAGTGCCTCTCTGCCTCAGCGGCTTCATCGGCCTGGACGTCCCTGCTCCGTTGGGGCCTCTCTGGATCCTGGGCGACGTGTTCATCGGTCGCTATTACACCATCTTCGACCGGGGAAACGACCGCGTGGGACTCGCGAATGCTCGCTGAGACGCTGCGAATGCTGAGGACAGCCAGAACCACTTGTGGGGGCCCCCGAAATTTACTCCCCGCCTGTGTTTGTCTAATGCGATGATTCACCCTAATCACAGCGTACTTAGAATAGAGGGTAGTGTTTGGACTGGCGCGACTCAACAATGGCAACTTGTGAGGCTGCGCGTGTAGACAACAATCGCGGCGCTGTAGTCAACAGGGTAGCCGAAAGTCGCGCCTGCAGTCCGCACGTGCGCGTGCACGCGGTGCACGCGCACAACCACCACCATACTGACCCTATCGCCAATGCGCCAATGTCGACACGTATCGCGATCTACACCACACGCCTCACGCGAGCCGCTCCGGTCCCACACTACCCCGTATTCTAGTACACTGTACCCAAATCACGGGGCACCAATTTGCGCGAGAGGATCCCTGTCTTCACCTCCTTCCGCTTTCTGTTTATAAGAGAAAAGACGATTATTAAATAAAATATGTGAAAAGGTGACCCGGTTTTCGGAATGCGTGAAAGTTGGTACACAGATGACAAATAGAAGTCGTGTCTATGTTTGAGCATATGCGTTTGTTTTCTTTTGTTCCTTTGCGTAAAATGTGAATATGAAAAGTCGAGATGAGTACTCCAATTAATGTCGTTTTGGTTTTTATCCTGCCAGATCCCAAAAACCTGGTAAGGCCGACGACACATCTCAAGAATATTTGGGAACATCTGTGGGTCGTACAAACCCTTGCTCCGCGTTTTATCTGTAAACAATCATCAGTGACGAGCCGTGTCTCGGGCGCTTCTGTCAAGCGCAGTCTTGTATATACACGTTACTCAAAAAAGTCATCGATCACGATTACCCTCGCTTATGGTACGTTTACACCTGAGAAGAAATCCGCTGCCGCGGGAGCGGATCTGCTCCCGGCGGCGGCGGCGACGAGCGGGTTGCGTTTACATCTATTTCTTTCGAGCGGCGGCGGCGGCTGCGGCAGCTGTTCTCGTAACATCCGGTCAAATATGACGAGAAGGCGCGAGAGTTCCCACCTCGGCTGTCTCTCCCGGGCGTTGCTGCTCCCGGAAGAACGTGTTGTGAATTGTAATTTTGGCACCTCCTACTCACGCGAAACAGCCGTACAGTGCTCGTGTAAATATGCGGTTGACGAAAACGAGGAAGACGAAGCAACGGTTTGGCTCGGGGCAGATCGAAGAAGAAGACGTACGGAACGACTGCGATCACCGACACCAGCAGATTAACTTCGTCATGTAAATAGTAAATCCATTCTGTTTCTTACCGGCGTAAGTCTTTGACGTTCAATTAACGCAACAGAACGCATACTCATGACGTAGGCAGCGTCGCGCTGCGCAAGAATGTCACTTCCGGTCAGTGAAACTCCTCGTTCGGCGGCAGAAATAGGTCCGGACCTAAACTAAACGGCTCGCCGCCGCGTTTTCCGCCCAGCGTTTCGCTCCAGCGGCAAAGCTGGGCGGATTCGCCAGTGGATCCGCAAGTGTAAACGTACCATTAAATCGTGTTCAGTTCGATTACTCGATTACTCGAGACGAAAAATAATTGATCGTTACTTCAATAAGTAACCGTTAATTTTCCGATTAGGGTAATAACAAGTTTCACTGGATCAAGCCACAAATCGCCGGGATCGTTTTGGATCGACCGGAACCGTCGAAGCTGTTGACTGGATCCGGCCCAATCTGAAGGCCGGATGCCTCAGTTGAAGCGCAAATTGAAGACGGAGCCACCTGATTGACACTGGACATGACCGAATCTGACATGGATCTAGCATTTTCCTACAAGACGCTACATTCGAAGTGCGAGTGTGTCCCAGTGACTCGCCATCGCTTCTCGATGCAACGTCCAACGCACTCAAGCGCAACTGTTTGTAAGGGCCCAGTATTGACCAGCGCAGCCGGTCAGTACGGGACTCCAACGTATCGAGCCAGTTTCTAGTCACAAATTTGAGTGATTCCATTTTTGCCACCTATTAATCCGACTAACGGTCTGTAAGATACGTACTGAACAGAATAATGTTTGAAAACAGCCCAAGTACAGGTGTTGTATAACGTACCGTCGAGGCGCTTGTCTCACTGGGATTGTCCGTTTCCTATTTCCAAGATACCTCCTTGAAAACGGCATGCGCGCACTAGGTAGTAACCATCGTTATTTCCGTCGTGTACGAAATAGACCGATCTCACCAAGCGTTCGGTGCATGCGTGACGCCGCCATAACTTTAGTTCACAGGAGGCAGACGGCAATGCACAGGGGGACTCGTGCCATCTCGTGCTCTACACGCGCAGAGCTCCATGCAGCGAGGTTGTCGCACGTGCAGAAAGACTAAAGTTCCCTCGATGCGTTGCGGCAGCGGGGGCGTAGTCAAACTGGCTGGTGAAATCGGTCTATTTAGCAGAGCCACTCATTTTACCTGCGAAAAGACGTCGACTGCGCTATGCAATCTCCTGGAAGAGGCCTTCGCAAAATGTTCCGTGTCAGTCCATCTCAAAGATGTCAATTGTTCAGAAGCAGGCTCCGAAACTTCAGTTACTTTCCAATCTATCCACGGGATCATTTGTATCTTTAATTGCGCTCCAGCCGCCGAATCGCGTTAATTGGTATCAGCGAGAGAGATCTGGTGAAGCGGCCAGGGCGTCAGGATGGTCTGAGCTTGGTGACGTTAGTCGCCGGGTCTTGTCGCTCGAGGCTCTGGTGCACGGCTGCCAGCAACGGGTGGGCTGTGCCGCACAGGCCGCGAAACTCGTCCACGCTGATGTCCCACACCAGCACTCCGGCCAGGGACGCGTTGCGAAGCACGCTCATCTTGAGGTCGATGCTTCTGCTGTCGTCAAAAATCACCCACTCGTGGTTCCTGAGGAGCAGGCGCCAAATACCGATCATTTGCCATATTTCAAAAAACGTTGTCGAATTAAGCGTTGTATGACAGTTAAAGCGCGGAGAGAGCTGGTCAGTAGTAAAGAAGGAACTTGTAATAGAAAGCAAAAATTTTTGAGTAATGTCAACCTCGCACAAAAATATGCTCAACTAGAACTATTGATGGGTTATTTACTATGGCAGCGGTAGCTGGCAGCGATGAAAGAAACTTGGCAGGTTTAGTTTTTGAAGGATTAAATTATTATGCGATTTACCAACTTGCTGCTTTCGTCGCTTTTTGTGTGGCGCGTCTAACTTTGCCGGAGTACGCAGAACAATTGTATTGCCTCAATTCTAAAAAAACAGCTATGGCATAATTTGACGACGGGCAATACCCGTCATCTCATCGGAAGCTAAGGTGAATATTTCAAACGTTCAATAGTAGGTTTTAGGTACTTCGATTGATAATTATAACTTTACAATGTCGACCAGACGTCCATAGCGGTCGATAACATCATCTAAAAAAATCGTTTTTTTTTAATTTCAAGTGCCCTTTTGTTTTTAAGTGTACTCAGTCGCTGGAAATTTCCGACATGCGTCAGTTTGCAGCAGATACATTTGATCTCTTGCAAGTACCTTTATCGTTTACGTTTAAAGCCATGAAACATATAATGAATAACGAATGAAAAACAAACAAAACGCTACGCAAAATGAAGCAAAGGAAATTGCTAAATAAAGCAAAATTCACAAATAGAAAATGACGTTTCTAATGTCCGCCGACGTTTGGCACTGTTTTTCACAAGTAGAACCAAGGATTTAATTTGGGCACAGGGAGTACTCGCCGTGCCAAAATGTTATTTTTTATTGAACTCAGGAACCAATATATCAATCAATATGAATGTCGCCTTTTTTTAGTGGTGTTCGTGGTGGCCCATGAACAATAAATTGGTTTGTACTGTATCAGTAAATTAAGAACCACAGGAAGTCGAAATTCAACCTGACGCCAGCATTAACGGTAAAACAAACAAAAAAGCGAAAGTTTAATTTTATAAAATTGTCGAACTTAAGATTTAAAACATGTTTTTGAAATTTTGCAACAGTGAGATGGCTTCATTGGCAGCAGATGCCATCACGCTTGGTGCATGCAAAACGCAGCGAAGCGTCATGTTCACATCATCAATTTTCAGAAACCACTCTCAGTTTGTTTTCCATTTAGGTAATATTCCGAAAGGAAATATTCGCATTTTATTAGCATCGCCAACGCAAATTTTAGTGTAAGTTCCAGCTTTCTTTGGGCCATTTGATGCATAAACACTCAGAACTCTTTTCCTGCATAGGCATAAAGAAAAAAAGCGTACATAAAATAAAGTACAGGAAGCTGCATCAAGGTACATTTTCTAAAGCCAGATTCACACGCTGCGATTTTACTTTTGATTTAGCAGTTAAAACGTTGCTGGTGCGTCAAAAAAAAAAAAAAAAAGACGCGGTGGAAGCAGCGGTGCTCACCGCCGCAGGTGCGAAATGGTGCTATGTGAATGAAGAGAGAGAGGGAGCATGCAACACTCGCTTGTGGATGAAGCTCGAGAGAGAATCCGCGTCGAACACGGTCTCCCAGTTGCCCTGTTTGACGCGTTCGCAGACGGCGTAGTAAGGCAGCGTGATGGAACTGGACAGGTCCGCCGTCTCGAGGCCCTCCGCGATCCGGAACGAGCTGGCCTCCAGGCTGAGCGTGAGCACGAGCTTGGACACGGGGACCCCGCAGCCTCGAAGCAGCGCGCTGGCGGCTTCCATGCTGGCACGGCTCTCGGCCGCCGCCTTCCAGGACGGCTCCTTGCGCACCTTGACCACCAGCAGGTCGACGAACTGGGCGAGCTTGACGGCGCCGTGGCGGGTCTGGAAGATCCCGGCCTCGGGTGGCACCAGGACGCCCAGCTGGAGCTGGTGCACTTTGAACAAGGAGCCGAGCTTCTTGACGAGCCGCACCACAGCGTTGCGCGTCGCAGGGCGTGCTGGGAACATGCCCGTGAAGAGAGCGCCGTCCAGAGAGTTGCCCAGGAGCCAGCGGACCATGTTGCGGGAGAACCTCGCCGTCACATCTACGTTGTTGGCCACGTGAAATATGAGGCTGGTCACGTTCTCGAAGGCGCCTACACTCACGAGTAGCCTGCGGAGTGAAACAGTGGACGACGTTAGCCGCGGGTGTGTGGACCTCCCGAGTCCCGGCAGCTGATGATCTAAGACCCCGGGCCACAGCAAGTGCTGCGGGAGCGCATGCTCTCCTCGGAAGAAAGGAGATCATGAGTTTCCAACGCAGTTAAAGGGCAACTCCGGTCAATATTTTCAAATTTCGGATTACGACTGTTTTTAGGTCAGTCAGTGTCCCTGAATTACAAACATTTTTTTTTCCTCAATACTCTGTGTAGTTTTCTAAATATCACGGCTTAGAGTTTGGTTTTAGGCGGCGAAACCGAAACGATCTCAGAGGAATGGCAACACTTATCATCTGACGTCACGTCCGTGCTGCACCTGCAACGCGTTCTGTGTCGGTCACTGGGTGCGCTAGTTGAGGGAACCAACACTCTCGAAAAGGCTCGTGCGTCTACTTTCCGCACAACACTCGGAGAGCCAATCAGCGAAACTTACGGAGGAAGCTCAGCGAATGACGATGCCGAAACATATAGTTTAGACCAAAAAACGCAGTCTGAGTTGTGACATTAAGCAATGCAAAACGTCACGCTTGCATTGCTTGATGTCATAACTCAGAGTGCGTTTTTTGGTCTAAACATATGATTCGGCATCGTGATTCGCTGAGCTGCCTCTATAAGTAGCGGTGATTGGCTTTCCGAGTGTTGTGCGGGAAAGTAGACGCACGAGCGTTTTTTAGAGTGAAGCACGGCGGACGCTGCGACGCGATCGACCGGATAAAGTTCTCTTGGCTCATGGCTCGTTCACATTTGCGGATTCGCAGGCGAATCCAAGGGGAAACTGTTGCCGGGAGGGGGAATCCCCTCGCCGGCGACGGAATATTCGATCACAGGAGCAATCGGTTGGGGACCGATATTTCCCGCGCAGAAAACGTTTCCACGCCGTCGCAGCCAATCGGAACGCACGGAAGATGTGACGCTTGTCGGAGTCACATCCTAGCAGATCGAGTCGCCCGAGTTGTTGGGGGTTGCCGCCGGATTTGTCGGAATTCCCAAGATGCGCAATTGGCGCCGTCTCGCGGGTATCGTTGCGTGGGCAGAAATGCCGACCGCGGCTAAATTATTCGACCCCTGTTCGACAAGAGGCATCTGAGCAACGAAGACTAGTGCCCACGAAGGAGATCTGTGGAGTGAAATTGGCGTGAGTGGTACGTACGCACGTTGCCTCCGTTTGCTCGGGATTTTATGATTTCCTTATTATTTACTTCTCGTATCACCGAGAAAATGTTGCGCATTTTCTCGACACTGCGGGTTAGCGTTAAATGCAAAAGGAAGTCTGCGAGGGCTTTTTTTTTTTTTTTTAAACACCACTCGACCCATGGGTAGTTTGCTCTGAGATCCGCGAGAGACCGGAGACGCGCAAACCCGACGGGTGGCAGCAAATGTGAACAATGCCGTCTTTTTCCGCCCAGTAAATTCGGTCGGCGACAACAGGGCTTTTTTGCAAGTGTGAACGCAGCCTTAGCTGACAGCGTCTCTGCCGTCCAGATACCGTCCAACTGAAAAAAAAACCTACAACGTCCACCGTCCAAAAAAAAAAAAAAATCTCGTTCTTAGGCGCACCTTTTTTTTCCGTCAGAGTGTCTGCTATGACCTTGACTAAAGTCACTAGATCCTGGGTAAAGTAGCGCCATTGCCCTGCCTGCTAGCCGGACACACAGGAGATACCTAACATACAGACGACGAAAACCTCGAAAGATGACTGGCTGATAGGTTTCTGTTGCCATGGCAATCGCAATTTCGGTTCATTCAGATCTTCGAAGTTTCGAAAGGGTCGTTCTGCATCAGTCGCGCCAAGATCGCTATGGAGCTTCATCGTATACCGAAAACGCTAGGGTAAGGCGGGGTGAAACATTCCGAATTTTGCGTCATCTGTATTCGAATCTTAGAATGTGATTACTTTAATACTTTGACGACATGTTCCAACTCTTGTACGCTTTACTTCATTAAAAAAAAAATCTGCTACAATTGCTGGAAACACGCTGGCGAAACGAAATTGCGCATTTAATGTTCATGGTTGACGAACTGCTAAAATGTGGTGAAATTATGCAGTTGCATTCTTCTAGAGGGTGCCACTGTTGTTATTTATATTTCTCTGTTTATTATCAAACTGCAGATAAACTTTTAACGCTCCGGGTATTTATTGTTAGGACTATACAATTGTCTAAATAAGAGTATATGCAAGGGCAAAACGCGACAATTTCATCTTCAAAAGGAGTAAACGGATTTTTGGCGGGTTCGGTGTTTGTTTCCAAGCTATAGCTATGTGTTTAATCGTCTAGAATGATCCGGACGTACGAGAAAAAACAACAGCAAGGGCTTTATGGTGCGACAGTAACTTGATGAAAGCACTCAGAAGTGTGCATCAACAGCGTCAGTCTATTTCTGCTGCAGCCAAAGCATCATCGGGATACCTAAAAAGAAGCTGAATTTGGCTCTGAATTTAGACGTGTTAGTTGTGAATTCTATCGTATTTTTACCATGTGAATCTGAATATCACGTTCGTTTTCCTTGAAGATGTGACTAAACGCGAGAAAACGCGAAAAACCTCCGACCGGTCGTTACGTCGCACCCAGATCTTCGGGCCGCCAAGCGCGTGTCCCTCGTGTGGGCAGCGTGCGCAATGGACCTTTTTCACATACCGACGGCACCAGGCGGTGGCTGCATGAACTAAAAATCGAGGAAGGGACCTACCTGTGCTACCAATCGATAATGGTAGCTACGCTACCAGTTTCTTCGTTCTCTGAGCAGCGGGGCGTGCCCAACGCGCCGTCCAAGTGGGGCATCCGTGGCGTCCACTTAAACGTCGTGTTATTCTTTCCGTCCGCTTTCTTTTTTTGCGTAACAGAATTATATGTATGCTGCAATTACGTTTGCTACTCGCTGATCTACAGCCTCCTTCCGAATTTCCTCGATTTTTGGTGCCAATTTCCGCCGCTTGGCATCGGGCGCTCGCGCGTGCGCAGAACGCTTCTCGGAAAAGGTCCATTGCAAGCTTGTCAGGTGTATTCCACCGCACTGACACCAGTCGTGACGTCTTTTTCTGACCTTTTTGAAAATAGCAAAAGTGCGCGTACATAGCTTTGATAGGTGCTGAAGATGCGAGAGAGCGGAGATTCCGAAAACTCCGGATATGACGTCACGCTCCGGGAAAGGAGGGGCTCCAGCGTAACTTTGAGAATGATTTTCTGCAGCCTCCATGAACCAAATTGAAAACTAATCTGGATATTCGTGATCCTGGAGGCCGAATGAAAACGATTTAAGTGCTTCTCCTTAAATACAAAACCGCTTCAGTACCCCTTCTAATGATGCACTCCAAAGACGTTCCAGGAAATTCAAGGAAGCAGGTGCTTTGAAAAAGCAAATTCGGATCCGAGCAACAAAGTATTTCCAATAAAAAAAGAGCTTGTTAAGCATGATGTGTGTTTGGAGAGCCCCTTTTGAGGCTCACGTACAAGGGATACCACCTATTGCGAAACAGACGAAACTGAGGAGGAAGATTATTCGAAGTGAAGGATATAGTCTGCACACTCTATATTTCGTTTCAGCTTGGGTCCAGACGCAGGCGATACTACAAGCGCGAGCTCGGGCTTTCAGCGTCCCTGCCAAGCACGCGCGCTCGTGCAATGCAAGCACTGTTCAGGGCCACATGCTCGCGCTCGTAGCATCGGCTGCGTCTGGACCCAAGCTGAAACGAGGTATAGAAGCCGGTAAAGCGGAGGCGTTCTGCAGACGAGCGCCAATGTGGCTGGCAGTGCCTGATGTCCATAGAAGTATATGGAGCGAAACAGCACCCCGTTTTGTGTGTATACAAAACACGTCGTGCGAATAGGGCTCCCGCAAAGATTGCGGGGGTTCCCCCGAGTATTATTCAATCGTTCTGAGTGCGAGAACTGGGCTGTCTTTATTTACTGACAGGGCGGCTCATTTTGCCCCCCTAGCGGTCTTGTTTTACCCCGGGGGTCAGGGCAAAATGAGACGTTTGTCACTTTTCATTATCAACAAATATCTTGTAGTTCTACCAACTCCAGTATGGACATTTGCCAAAGAAGATATAGGTATCGTTTTTTTATATACCTTGATTGGCAATAAAAAGAAAAAGTACAGCATCAACTGGCAAACCTGTCTCATTTTGCCCCTCCTTACCCTAAGCGTCTTTGGCACACTGTATCAAATCAACTTATCTATTAGGCTTGTTTTCAGGCATTTTTTAATAAATATATTGTTCTTTTTGCGTATTTCAAGAAGACAGGAAAATTACTTCTCAATGCCGCCAAGCACCGACGCCGTACGTGGTGGTGGAGCGAAGATGTGCGCTTGTTTCGCCGGTGTGTGGACAGAAAAATCTCGGTATACGAGAAATGTATTTATAAACCGACCTGTCGCCGGGAATTTGGATCGGTTCACCAAGAATGAAGAGGTCAAAGAGAAGCTGCTCATTCCACGAACCAAAATGCCGACAATACAATGAGCTTGGTGCTAATTTCCAAGGATCCAGTGACTTAACCTTGACGGACGTTTGACTTAAACACCGTGCCAGAGATCTTTCCAGTTGAACGCGTTCACAAGACTGTTATGGCCGCCGTTGAGACACGAGGGTCAAGGACGAAGCAGTGTCTAAGCAACCCGCGTAGCTTGAGTGCCAAGTTCTACATGACGTGGAGCATAAAAAAGAAGAAAACAATTTTTGATTTTGAAAAAAAGCACGTCTCCCATCGAGAAGCATAGGAAAATGGGCCCGTGTCAGGCTGCTATTAGCCGCATATCGAGGAGCCATCTGGGGCCGCCGCTTGCAACCAAGGCGAGGAGAGGACTTTATTTGTCAGCTGCGACGAGCGCAGTGTCCACACCAATACACTGTATATCCAGACACGGAAGTCATCGGTTACAAGTAGCGGAATTAATTATAACCCGCTACGTTTTTGAAAATGTAATTTGTGAAGTAATACTTTCTGAATAACTAATTACTGCCAATTAGTCGTTAGATTTTGACCAACCGGACAAAAGGAGAGGCACACAGGACGCGGGTCCACGGGGTAAGGATGGAAAGGAATTGACGGGAAACGCGCAGTGTCCCAGTCTACTCTGGACACATCACTTGTACCATCGGCCAGAACGCTTTGACTCTGACTGTGGCCAACTAAACTTCGAGCGCCGACTCACAAATAATGGCCCATAAACCTGTCACGTGGTGCCGCAGGAGCCGTAGTGTATACTCCCCCCCCCCCCAAAAAAAAAAAAAAGCGTTTTGTTTTTGTTGTTGATTGTTTATTGATGATGACTGCAAACACAGAAAGGTGGGGCCGGAGCGCCATAAAATACTGCAGGCCAACCAGCTATGCGCTCTGTGCCACGTGACATCCCACGTTCGTGGAAGCAGAAGATGCGTCGGTGTGTCGGCGATCTGGCAGCTGATTGTAACAGCACTATTGTATTATCAACTCTGCAGTTGAAACGCAGATCGACCGCAAACTCTGAGTCACTTTTGACGGCAAGCAATAAGATGGCAGGGGAACACGGCGTGAGAGTTGGTCAGCTTCTTGCGCACCTTGTGCGTTTGTTTCCCCCGACCTGAATCAATGATGGCGGTCGCTTGGCTGCCTCGTCATGGCGCCTTCCCTGCGCCTTCGCTCTGTTGCCCGTCGATTGGCGTGCTCCTCCTTGCGTTCCGATGCGCCAGACTCGTTTTGGAACACTTACTCGCCGTATAACTTCAGGCTTCGAACACGGATTTTTAGAAATGAGAATGTTGAGGAAGTTTCAGCAGGGGCCAGTTGGGGCCCTCGTTAATCTACTGTGCATGCGGCAAGTTAGAGCAAAACCTTCAAGGATCTGTGCAACAATTTTAAGGTTGAAAGAATTTGCCTCTTAAACTTTTGACGTTGTTTATCTTGTCACAAAGAACAGAAAGCACATCTCCTTCCTTCGAAGTGTTGCTCTTCCGTCGCGTAATCGCGAGGCAAAAATTAGATTATTTCCCCACCTGCAGCCGCGAGCGGCGGCCATGAGAACCAAGCGGCAGGGCGTCATTGGGGGACTTGTAAAAAAATAGGAAGTTGTGCAAATACCTGCTCGATAAAAGGTAATTTTTCTATAAATCTTGTTCCAACATAAATATAAATGCGTCAAAAACCTGGTATCATCGACAAAATTTTTATTCTACGGAGTTTTAGTGGCGCCATCTATCCGAGGTCAGCGAAACCGTCAGCTCTATCTGCTCCCGCGAACAGCCGCCAGAAGCCGGTAGGGGACAGAGCCGGACGGGGATGGGTGGACCCGGCGGACGTTAGCACTTTCCTCCTTTCGCCATGTGGATCGCGCTGCGTTAGCACGTGGTCACGTGGTCGGGAGCAGGTGAGTTCTTGCTGCTCTAGAGAGGGCTTAACCGAAACCCCGCGTGTCCCCCATTCACGTCACAGCGCACGTGACTCGGAAGATGGGGAAGAAGTTCAGAGGTGCCGAAAACCTCAATCTATGTCATTTTTTAAAGTAAAAACTAGGACATGCACGCAAAAGCGGTTTTTCTTCTTTACTTCAGAGAGGTCGAGACAACAACTCCCAAATTATTTGAGAAAAGCACTGAGATTTCTGCACAGCTCCTTTAAAAAAAGGGAAAACGCCCTGGTCATAAATAAGCGGTGCTGAGATGGATTGCAATAAAATGCTTAGATGGGCCAGTTGGTACATCATGGGAAATAAGCGCCGAAGTAACACGGACCAAGAGTAGAATAATAAGGACACAGGGCGCACTCTGAACTGAATTTATTATGAAAAAACTAACAAACTTATATACCAATGGAGAGCATACCATCTGACATAACACGTCACGTTAGTCCCCGCCCAGGACAGTTTTCAAATATTCAAACTCATCCGTAGACAGAGCCAGAGAAGTATCGCTAATACATTTTTCACCTGCTCCTAATCTCAAATGCCTCATGAGGCTCGCGTGACACTTTGTTTTTGTGCTTTGCGAAAATTCTAGTGCTGTCAAATGACGGGGCGCAAGAGCATCTGCTGCAATGTACAGCCAAATGCCCTGTCGGTGTGGTTCTAGTTGAAGCAGCGTGCTCGCGGACCCGATCATTGACACAACTTCCAGTTTGCCCTACATAGCTTAAACCACACGTCATTGGGATTTCGTGGATGGACACTCGGGTTGAGAGAGCACAGAACGGCTGTAAGCGCGTGAGAGACGTGGGCGCGTGTTGGTTACTGGAGATAATTTTAAGGCGAAAGCCTTAAGGCCCGTTCACACTCTTGCAACCGAGTACGACCGAGAGAGACCAGACTTGTTAAAACCTCTTAAAATTTCTTAGGACGAGAAAACACACTGGCACGCTGGCGCCATCTATGCAGTGGCCCTGGAACTGCATTTCACAAGAGCGAAGGTTTTGCGGTATTTCCGAGGTCAATTGTGCGTAATACCTGTAATAAAGGCTCGTTTATAACCTTGACAAACGTTTTGCGAGCCAAGAAAGAAAGGATAATGCGCGAGAGAAATAGAAAATATGCCGAACCGCCAAGTTTACGCTGCTACCCAATAGATGGCGCCAGTGTGTCCTCTCGTAAGAGGTTTTAAGGAATCCAGTTTTAAGAGGTGGCAAGAGTGTGAACGGGCCTTTATATGTCCCATTACGAGAAAAGGCGTTGGCGTTGGCGTTGGCGTTGTGCCCGAAAGATGGTCACAATACGTCATCAAGCACGCGCCGCTCAAGGTGAAAGCGGACGCGCCTCATAAATAAAACACAAAGAAAAGCACAGGAACGCAGATGCTTCGTCACGGAAGCCGTCGTCCAGCCCGCGGGTTTCGGCGCGCCTCCGCAGTGGGGGAGCCTGATGATGTCGCCGCCGGAGCCCCGTGGCGCGCTGCTTGTAGGAATGCGCTGCGTGTACGAATGCTTTCGCATTCCTACACACAAGCAGTTTGAAGTGTCGTTTTTTTTTATAAATTCTAAGCGATATACTCAATTCAGCTGTGACTTGATGCAATAATATTTTATGTAAAGTATTTGTTTTGCTGAATTTGCTGATGAAGAAGAAAATCAGACATGTCATTCGGGCGGATAGCAACCTTCATCAAGCAGCAGTCTCTAAAACATATCCAAACGCAAGTAGAGTATTTTGTTATCACTATTAGTCCGTTCTAAGGAGCAAAAATAGTCATTTAGCAACATGCAGCATCCATTGCGAACATGAGGGAGCAGTGTTTTACAGTTCGCCGATGGTGAACTTTTGAAGAGTGTGTGCACCTCCACCAGCGTTCGTAACGGTAATGCTCAAGTCTATTCGTCGTATGTTCATGCGATCCAAATCTCTCTCCGCCGAACAGCACAGGACACATTTATCTGGAACACTAGTTTAAGTCATTTCTTATTTTATAGATTCGACCTCTTAAATGTATTAATCTAAACCTTTGTGTCGAATTGTATTCGATGTATTTTATTCGCGTTTTATTTTATATGAGGAAATAAATTCCGCTCCGAAAACACGCAGTAGACATTGAAATTTGCGCGTATTTTTTCAAGTTTGTTCGGAGTAACGCAGAAGTAATCGAGTGAACAAAGTAATTAAACCATTACTGTTTACGGCGAGTAATAGTAACGGTAATTCATTGCATTTTAGATCAAGTAACTGTAATTCTAATTAATTATTTATGTTTAGTAACCGGCACAAGGCTGCACATATCTTCAACCGTGGTGCCGGAGCAAGGCATGCAGCGCGGTTGCATCGCGATATCTGGGGGTCATGTTTCTGTGTCAATGAAGTCAAAGCTAAGGTGCCCCTGCGCTCGCACACTTTGAGCACCCATGAAAGCTGACGCGCACTCTAGACTTCTTCTAAAATGCCACAGAACATTGACCCCGAGTATATATTGTTCTTTTTTGCTCGCGGGAATGCGAATCAATGGTATACATAGGATGAAGAAGTTAATACTGTTTCAACGTGCGACTGAGCGGCGTGAGTTTCACACGCTGTATGGCTGTTTGCCAGTGGGTTTCACACGCTGTACCGTACGGCTGGTGGGCGTTTGCATAAGAACCAAAGAACCGACATTAGGTCGCAGCCCAGCATATTGCTTGAATAGCAGCTAACCCGCTGGACGCCTGCTACAGGGCAGCTGGTCCAATCTTTCGAAGGGGCCATGGAATGAATTTTGGGCTGGGATAAATGATCTCAGGTTGAGATTTTGCTAATCGCATTTCGTTTAGTGGGTTAAAACTTAAAAGATAGAGAGTAGAAAGTCAGAAGTGTGCTCTTCGGTGCAAACATTTTGGAAATATGGCGGTCGATTTCGTGCCTCCTTTCCTTCGAAAGCTCTCCGCCTTTTCACTGTGATGCATCCGCGGAGCACAAGCACGTCCGCCGAACCCAGCTCACGCTTCGGACGCGAGCACTGCTTAACTCGGACGTGTGTGCTCGTCAGCAATCAATCCGTCGACGAATATTTGGATTCGCGTTCGTGGCCAATGAGTGCCCTGACGGCATTTCTCACTTGCCAATGAGAAGTTTCTGCTTAGAAGACACGGTGTCCGCTTGGAGTCATCGAATTTGATGAAATACTACGTCACTGCTAGGTCATTTCTCACTTTGCTTTTGAGTTAGAGGAAAGCTAAAAAGGAAGAATATGAAAAATAATTTCATGGCCCTTTTAACATTGGTTTTAGTGGAGCACGCGGCTTCACTTTGGCGCAATATTTCGACCACACTCTAAGAAATGCCTGCCCTCGAAACTCTCAAAGAGCCAACCTCTGTGAGCTACAAGATCAGCTCAGTGAGTGATGAGGCGTAACATTCGTTTAGACCGAAAAATGAAGTCTGCGCTGTGGCATTACGCAATGCAAAGCGCCATGCTTGCATTGCGTAATGCCACAGTGCAGACTTTCTTTGGAGGTCTAAACATACGTTCCACCTTATCATTCGCTGAGCTGATTTCCTAGATCGCAGAGATTGGCTCTTTGAGTGTTTTGCGGGTAAGTAGACGCGCAGGCATTTTTTACAGTGCATGATAATATTTCGGGCCTCTAAAGCGATTCCAGTCGGTCATTTTCACTCGATTTTTGAACAAACCTGGGTCCCTTGAGCCGGAGCGCTCGCACCGCGGGCCAAAAGACCGGTTTGGTCGCGTTGTGGTACACGTCGTAGTTGATCATGTCGTTGAACCAGTCCTTCAGACCCGGGACGGAGAAGACAACGTGAGAACAGAGTTTGGTCGGAATGAACTCCACCTTGTAGGTCCAGGGGTCGGGTCTCGCGAAGCTTTCGACGTTCAGCTGGCACAGCGTGAAGGCCCCCGCTGGCCCTTGGTGTCGAGGTCGACCCTGGTCTTCCATGTGGGGTAGCTCCGACAGATAACGCACCTGGAAGGTTAGTGCAAGGTGGCCCTTATTATCGAGCTTCGAGGAGCGAGTGCCTTTGGCGAATTTTCTTTTCGCCAAAACGTAAACGTCACAAAGAAGGCGCTGGCCCAGGTCATAATGATTCCACTACAGAACAAAGGCGAGCTTCCACTTGAAGGTTTAGGTGCTCAGTGTCCCTGCGCCAATTGCATTTCCAGCACGCAACCTCATCCTCGGAAGGTCCGTCCTTATAAGACGCTTTTGGCCTGAATCTCAGTACGCTCCGTGTGGAGGCAGACGCGGGAATGTTTCTTAGGTGCGTAAAAGTAAGGAGATGATGGGTAGAGCAGGGTTCACCTTTCGGAAGTAGGGGATGAGCGCGCCCGGCAGCACGACGAAAAACACGACCACCAGGAGCATGCACGAACTGACCGTGTACACGTACGAGGTTTGGATGAAGGGGTCTCCCGTGTCGACACTGGGAAGCTCTCGCCTGCTCAGCAGGCTCTGCTCTGACAGGCGCATCGTCCAGCGCTCGAAGACCTTCCGCTTCTTCTTTCTTCTTGTCGGCCGCGCCACGAAGCTCGCTCTCGCTCAGCAACGGAGTCCCGTGCCTCGCTGCTTCAGCAGATACCGGGAGTCCGCATGTTGAAGACGCAGCAGGTATTCTGCAACGAGCTGTCAACAGCTGAGTGACGGAGTGATATAATGCAGTGTCCGAGAATGCCAATATAAAACAGCACGACTCTCTTTTACTGCATAGCTGCATTGCGTAGCAAAAGGTTTTCCTCTAAGTGTATTCTACTTCTGGAATAAGCTACTTCCAAAAATCCCTGCACGCAATGTGTAGTCTTCGGTCGCTATTGGGCACTTAAAAAAATACAAATACAAATTATGAGACCTCTTTGGCCATGGAGAGAAGTGGCATGGTTTCGGTTTCGATCGCCCCGTTGACGGAGTATTGCATCTCCGCACTGCATGAAAATAAAGTCAGTGCTTGCTTGCATTGCACTCAATCATATTCATGAGATCCCCCGTTGAAATACGGACCTCCAGAGGCCGTAAGGGCCTGGACGTCCGTGTTCGCAAAGTGAGGAGTACAAATAAGCGCACGTTGTGATGAATGAAAAAAAAAATTACCGCTATAAGTTAGTATTATTAAAATTCTTATCGTAGTGCTCAACGACTAAATTAGACAACCAGAATTAATGTTCAACGTACGGACGAACTTTGAATGGATGCTATATATCACTGCAATCGAGTATTTTTGGAGGCCCGTGCATAATAAAGTTATGACTGTCGAAATACCTAGGCGAAGGTCAGGTTGTTGCTAGTTTCACCTGCTAACTTCCGTCCTTTGCCTTCTCTCGCGTTTTATTCTGATAAAAATTTCACCGGTGGTTCCAGTTGGCACTGCTGAAAAGTTGTTTTCTTTTTACAAATTGCCCGCTGGAGATGACGTGTTTATTATTTGGCCGCTACTGCGTCCTTCTCTACAACCGTGAACTGCACAGAAGTAGTCGGGGTTGCGTCAGGGAACGCGAGTCAGCAGCAAGGACGGCTCGCGTTCTCTGCCGTCCTTGTTCCCTGCGGAGTGGGGCCTTCGGCCCTGATGCCATCATCCTGCGTCATCCCACGCCAAGACACGCGTACTTTTGGACCGCCGCTTCGATCTGACAGACGAACATGATCTCCTTTCCGACATGGGCTCTTGTTTATCCACCGCGTGAGGCACTTGACCAGCGCAGTACGGATTCGCGCTGACCGGGAAACTTGAATGTGCTTCCTACTTTCTCGACGAGTTTACTCCGTTTCACTCCAAGTGCACGCCAAGCAGAAGCAGCAGCCGACGACGCGCGCTTGGTGCAGTGCAATCATCGTCCAGAGCAACGTGCTCGTGCTTGCAGCTTCGGCTTCGCTCGCACGTAAGGTGAAACTAGAGCCACTCTATATGGCAGCGTAGCTGCCAGAGTAGCGCCACGCTTTTCCCTGTGCCGCCTCTTACCGTGATTTGTCACACGCGGTACCATAGCAACGAGCTGAGCTGGCTCGGTTACCTTAGCAACCGAGTGACTACTTGTCACGTGACCTTGCAAGAGCCATGATGTTACTGGTAAGATGGTAGCGCCCAGAGCTGGTGGATACGAGTTTGTTCGGTGCGTGGTAGTCGTAATGTGCCGCTGCTTGCCGTCGATTTCGGACTTCTTCGTGCTCTCTGACGCAGGTATAACGTGGAGATCTGAAATAATGAGACTTTATACCTTTTCTGTGCAAGATCGCTCTGGATATTAGCACCTGTGCGACAGCATCAGTCATATCGCCGTAGCGGTGCTCGGATTCCTGGATGTGTTCGAGGATCGATAATACTTTTTGCATGCAATTTTCGCATACTCCTAGCCTTGTTTGAATGTTGCAATGTCTGAGAATCGATGCGAATTTAATGCTTCGCATGTTGGACCTTGGGGAAGTTCTTTCAGCCCCAGGTAACCGCGTAATCACAGAAACGTTTAGCGAGGAAGCTCCTGCGATTTTTACGTTTTGTACTAATCGACGATTTTACGATATAGCTTTTAGAATAACATTTTCGCATTTTCTAGCTTCCTTTGAATGTTGAAATTTCTGAGAATCCAAAAGAAAGGTATACGTCGTGTGTAGGGCCTAGGGAAGTTGGTTTAGCCCTGGGTCACCGAATAATCTCTGCAACTTTAAGCGAGGAAGCGCCTGCGGTCTTTAACCTTTTGTACTAATCGACCATTTTACGAATTGACAGTTCTGAAGACTTCGATAAACGTCCTTTGTTGCAATAGCTTGCATTTGATCGCAGTGTTTTTTTTTTTTTCATGAGACAAGCTGGCGTTTGCTCAAATGACGTATATGAAATGACCTGCTCTATAACAATGCATCAACGCATACTATTAAACTTATATGCTCAGAGGTGTGTTCGTCTTCGTAATTAACAAGTTACAGACAATTTTTTTTTTACGAGTGTAATATTTATTTTCTGTAGCTGGGCCCGTTTTGTGCTCGTTAATGTCCGTGTGCAATGATGTTATCATCACGTGTGTATGGTTCTAAATATCCTCTTTGCAATGCCTACAAAAGCCAAAATGACGTCAGCGGACCCCAGCTCACGCATTTGACACGAAAACTGCGTCACTCGGACGTATGCGCTCGTCAACAATCAATTCGTCGACGAATATTTGAATTCGCGTTCGTGGCCAATGAGTGCACACGAGTGCACTTGCGAATGCCAAGTTCTATGGTGTGCTTAAAAATCACGGTGGAAGCTTGGGGTCATCGCACCGGTGCCCTAGCATGTCCCGACCGCGTGATTCCACTGTTCTCTTTAGAGTTGAGGATTAAAGCTAAGGAAGAAGAAGTTAAAAAATCATTTCGTGGCCTTTTTAACACGGGTATGCGTGCTACACCAGATTAAAATATTGAATTTTTGCATGCCGGTAAACTTCCGGACGACCACTTGGCCTGTCGGCAAGAACACCTCATATCCGGCGTCCGTCTCTTTTGATGGCGTTAACAATCCTCTGTAGACCACCGTGCTGTCCTTCTTGATTTAACCCCGTCGGCTGTTCATCGCCCAAAACGAGGGTGAGACCGTCGTCCACGTCACTCCTCGCCAGTCGGTGAGATAATCATCTTGAATGGACGATTGGGTCTTGAAGAAGTATGATGCTAAGCATACATTCTCTTACTATGGGGCAGTCGAGCAGCAGTCATGTCCCAAGGCAATCGTCCTGTCGTGGCCGGCGTAATCGTATTTTGTTCCATAGGAGCGAAGTCCGTAAGTACAAGGACGGTACGTTCGTCCCACGAAGCGGCCGGCATCCCGGCGGCGCAGGAAAACCACTCGCCTTGTCCGTGCACCTACAAAACTGGGGTGCAAATCGTCTCACTTCCCAGAAGAAACAGGCACCGCTCCTCCAGAGGCCCGTGCCGCACCGCCATGCAAACCGTCTTTTAGGTCTTTTAGCACTTTTCAATTAACGAATGGAGATATCAACTAGATAAAGGTTGCCGCCCGGCGTCGCTAGCAGTACGATTACCATGGAAACCTTCCAGGCCCAAAATGGAGATCACTATAGGCGCTTCTGACGTCGTGCATCTAGGTAATTTTGCGTCGTGTCGCTACTCTGGCTCTAGGTGAAACCAGATACGGTAAAACTAGGGTGCCTTCATGTGAGCTTTGCTTAGGGTGGAGACATCTGGCCATTTTGTCCCACACTTTTAGTTTTCTTTCTTTGTTCAGAAGCGCGTGAAAGAGCGTGTTCCGGCACGCGTTTGTAGCGCTGACTCTGCTATGGCGACATTTTGTTTTCGTCGATTTCTTTGTATTTTCCCCGTGAGCGCGTGCTGTCGGCATCGGGTACTACAAAGGGTGGCATCACCCTAAGCAGAAGGACATTGAGGCACCCTAGGTGAAACGAGCTATGCGCCCAGAGAGTGAGGGAGACGAGAAGAAGAGAGGGAACGTCAGAACGCCGAGCCAAATACTTTTGCAGGGGGAATACATTCCACTCCTCTCAAATGCAATAGCATCGGCGCGGACAGGTTTTCTGGGCTTGGCGAGAGCCGTCTATCGTCGGGGAGATCTCGGCTATCAGGCGGTAAATAATGATGATGATGATGGTTGTTCTACATACCAAATTCATTGTTGTGGAAATGCGAGACACGTGTCTTTAGACGCCATGTTTTTCCTAGAAGTGCACCTCTAGGAGGAACATGGCGTCTAAAATCTAGCTCAGTGCTACAGTGTCAGTGCTGCGCCAAATACTTTGTTGCGCTATGCCGCAATGATCTTCCCAAGGGTTGCACGTTGTACGTGCCTCGTGCATCGACGCACCTTGCGCTACTTTTGAAACATGAAGGGGCTTTAGGTGGAACCGGAGACGACACCGCCGCAGCCGCCGCGAACATCCAGGTGCGCAGGCGAGTGGACTGACGCGGACCTCCACTCCGTCAGGGCTGGATTCGGCGCTGTAGGCGTTCTGTCTAATGCGAATGAGCGGAGTGGAATGGATTCCCCCAGTAAAGTATTTGGCCGAGCTCTGCTTCAGATGATTAGTGGGTGGACCTAAAGCTATCCGACTTTGTCTCCACAGCACTCGTCGAGCGCGTTCGAATGCGAAAGCCAAGCGCCAAACGCCGGGGTTCCGCATTCTATTGCGTTCGACGAGTGCAGTGGAGAAAAGGGCTGCCTTTGTCTCCGCTCCACTTGTCCAACGGAATAGGCCTCCTGCGTTGCCCAGGGGGCGCTGCGAAAAGAGACTCGTTAGAGTGCCTTCATACACACACGCGCTTTTGCTTGAGTGGTGACATCTCAGCCATTTTTACGCCCAATCGTTTTTGTATGCATTTCGAAGTACGCGCAATCCGGTGTCAATCAGCTCGAGCGCGTAGCTTTGGCTAATGCAGAGACGCCATTTTAGCGCCCAAGTCACGCACCGAGTGCGCGAGAGCGTCACGCGCTGACACATTTAGTGCAACAATGGATGTCTTCACCCTGAGACAGACAGACATGTAGGCACCCTAAGACTCGTTAGTTCTTGTTTCGGGTATACTTCGTTTCACCTGATGTTGTACCGCAGCGATGAGCTTGTGCCGCCGAGATGTACCCCAGAGCAAGGAGCTCGCGCTTGTAGCCTTTCATGCGGCACATCATAAGGTGAAACAGAGTATAGTACAAAGTTGAGCATCTCAATATGTAGAAGCATTCCTGCTCTGGTCCAAAACGCGAGATCGCAAAAAAAAAAAAATTTGATCGCCGTTGAAGCACAAGTTAAGGAGCGTGAGCCAAGAAACGCCGTTTCACGCCTTCGAAAGTAAAAAGGAAAAAAAAAGAATGTGTGGAACGCCAGGTGTTTTGACGTCACCACGCAGACATAAGAGACGCGTACCTGTGGAGACCTGAATCTGGCACTTTCGATTGTCTTACGGCATTGAATCTTACCTATTTCGGATGTCAAAAGGTGTTGTACCGTTCTCAGTACTATACAGAAATATTAAAGCCTACCGAAGGTGCCATAAGTAGGGTTCCATATTTTCGGAGTTTTTTTTTTTTCATATTCGGAGGGTGTTTTTGGAGTTTATTTTTTGCTGAAAATTTGGAGTTTATCGGAGTTTATATTTGTTTGATTCCCACGTCTCTGAAACTCGGAGTTTAATTTCGCAGTGTCTTTTATGAAAAATGAATAAATAATATCTGGGTGTAAACGCTCTCGTCATAGAAAAGAGTAAAGATGGTCGTCGGGCGCGCGGGGCTAGCCGGTGCTCGGGGATGAGCGCGTGGGCAGAACGAGTCTGGACAACACCAATGGCGGTTGTTGCTTGCTGGATACCTAAAGTCTGGCCGCGTTACCCGATGCTGGGCCCGGACTGGCTGGTAGAGTCCGCCCTGGATTCTGGTCTCGCCCCTCGAGAGGGACCTCATGGCGTGAGCAAGACGCGATGTGGGTTCGACGCGGTCCGGGCTCTCGGCCCGGCGCAGCTTAGGTACCGAGAGCCCGGACCGCGTCAAACCCACATCGCGTCTTGCTCACGCCATGAGGTCCCTCTCGAGGGGCGAGACCAGAATCCAGGGCGGACTCTACCGGCCGTCCCGGGCCCAGCATCGGGCAACGCTGCACTCCCGTTCCCGCTTTAGCTGAGGTGTCACAACATGGACAGCGACGTTTCGCTAATGGGGGCCCTGTCCCCTGGAAAGGTGACGGCGCGACTCACTGGAATATCCTGGATTCAAGTCATCATCGGCATTCGTGCAGTTCTACTGCATCATGTGCCACTGTGTCTTTCTCATGCTCATCGCACTGTGGATGTTCATCAAGGAAGTGTCCAAGCGGTCTGCGGTTCGATGGAACGCCTGGTACGGGGACCTACAGCAAAGAAGACACACCGCATCGACGACTATAGTCACACCCGCCTCCCCGACCATATCTCCACACGTCTTCAACACAGCGTTGGCACGACGGAACACGGAAGAAGGAGATGACAGCGCGAATGAAGCTCGCCCAACGCCAGGGACTGGGGTCTCCCCACTACCTGAGCCCGAGTCACGCCTTCGGACCTTTCCTGGGTCCTCCGGGCTTCTTCGCCGCTCCCCCGGGTCCCACGTCGGGACCCTGCGCGGACTCGGGTCCTCCCCGCCAGCTGTGCCGAGACTTGAGCCCGCGGTCATCGCCGAACCACAGGGATGACGAGGACAGTTCCGCCGAGGACAATAACTAGTACGACGGTCATCTGTTTTCTTTTCATGACCTTACACGTCTTATGCAAGGCTGAACACTGGAGCGGGACCAGTCCTCGATGGAGCTGGCGCACTGCGGTGATATTCGTGGGGACTTGAGCGACTGTTGGTGCGTGAGGTTGCGACAGTGAGTGGTGATTGACTCCGTACGAAGAACAGTTGATCTTCTTGCCGTCTGGGTTGGAAGTGGTCGATCCTCCGAGGCGAAAGCACTTAGTGCAAAAAGCTGGATTTATAAGGCGATCGCGCAGGGCTTTCGCAAATTAGAGGACGCAGGATGGCCCGATGAACTACTTCAGCCGTTTCGGCGGAGCGGTGGAAGCCATGGTGACGTGCAAGGAGCCTTGGACCACGCTCCCCCTCAGAGATGTTAACATAGAAAAGGATAAAAATCGTCGTCGGGCGAGCTGGGCTAGCCGGTGCTCGGGGATGAGCGCGTGGGCAGAACGAGCCTGGACACCATCGAAGGAGGTTGTTGCTTCTGGGATACCCACAAAGTATGTTGGACAAACAAAACACGATTGTATCAATATTTTCTTCAGATCTATTTGGCGTTGGTGTCATCACTACTGGCAATACTAATTTGTCCTACGACAAAAGTTGCACACAAGTGTTTCTTCGATAAATGTCGATACCTTAAAATCAATAAACTCCTGGGCCGGTTTTCTCGAAGCGATGGTAAACCCATTTTGGTAAACCACGGTGCCTAGGAAGGGAAAAGTACCTAGGTAGTGTAATAAACGGCTGGATATAGAACAACAATAATTATTTTTGATTGGGCAGTAAGATGCGTCATCTATCGGTGAAACAAGCCAGTCATTTTGTTTATCCTCTTTTTCCGCTCGTTGTTATCGACCTAGTATGGTATTTTAAGTCAAAGTATAGTAATGTTGTACTTGAAGACCAATGTATTTGCTTCAGATGGTACGAAGAAAGTTTAGCTACTATGCTAGAGTTTGTTGACGAATATTCGAAAATGTAAGAAACATTTCCTTCCATATGTTTCGCCATAAACAACGCAGAGCTTTCCCGTGTGCCTTCCAGTCAGGCAACGCCGGTGCTGTAGTCTCGTTTTGTTCCTTGCGACGCACGTTTCTGCGATCCGTTTGCCCCTCTTCCGTTTGCCCAACATGATCCACCGATTAGCCCACCGACCGACTGCGGACTTACTAACAAAGTGATTTGCGGACCTATTTGTACTTTGATAACGGAAACAATTTGTTTATTTCTCGTTTCTGCAGATGACATCGGCAAGGTTGATTCGTGTACCGCGCTTGTACCTTTCCCATTGGTGGATGCATCGACCGACCGTCGCGGTCAGAACCAGACGCAGCGGCACTGCTTCAGCGTAAAGCTTGTGGGGATTTAAAAGGAAGAGAATAAAGATGACTCGTGCGGCGGGTGAAGCTAGCGCGCGCTCAGGACGAGCGCGGGTTAGAACGGGTGTGGACACCAGCGAAACGGTTGTCTGTTCTTGAGTCTCCACAAGCTAAGATTTTCGTCACCGTTGGATTGCTGGCCACCGGGGATGCGTAGAAACCTCGATGCTGTCGGTATACTGTCGGCGCACTGCGAACAAAAAACAGTACAATGCCCCAGCTGTTCACCCGGAACGAAGACTTTATCGGGGATAACTCCCTTTCTCCGCAAAGTAATCGCTGCTCACGAGTTGGCGTGCATAGTGTAACAAATTAAACGTGTTAGTATAAATATATACCAACACTTGTTCGCAAAACATTTTTTTACTCACCATAAAAACACTTGCAAGGCTTATGTACCGTCATATGTCTTGGATCCCGGACTGCTGAAGAGTGATGCGTTCGCGGAATGCTGCCGTCGGTAATAGTTTAGTAGTCCCTGTGAACTACCGCTTTGCTTGACGTGCTAATAGGTTGATGGTGCGTCATTAATATAACAGCCGGATCGAAATGAATGTTCAGCAGAACCAAGCAGAACTATTAGCCCTCATTAAGCGACGTCGCGGCCATTTTGCTTGTAGGTACTGCTCGTCCCTCGGTGCCCCTGCTCTCCCAGGCACGTGACTTAGAATTCCCTCTTCTAGGGACAATAGTTAACTTTAACCCGCGGTTCGCGTTCGAGAAAACGGGCCCTGGAGGTAGTCGCTGGGAAGCTTGTATTCATTCCATGCTATTGCATCAACCTACCGAGCGGCCGCGCGAGGTAGAGTGGTAAAGGATGTAATAGAGAAGTTTCAAATGTCCCTCAACTCCGCTTTATGCAATCTCTATGTTCCATAGCTTTCACTGTTACAAAAACACAACCTCTCCTTCCTCTAAAGGACCCAAACTGGAAACATAAGAGTGACTTTTGTCATGACCCGAAAGTACAATGACCTGCTGTACTGACCGATATTGGAAACTGGTGGCATTTTCCCAGGACCCTTCACTCTACGCGATGATCAAACCATTAATTGTAAAATACTTGCGTATATAGTATGCATGTATGTATGTATGTATGTATGTATGTATGTATGTATGTATGTATGTATGTATGTATGTATGTATGTATGTATGTATGTATGTATGTATGTATGTATGTATGTATGTAGGGGGGGGCGGGGGGGGGGGCGGCGGCGGGGGTGGGGGGATTGGCACATCGAAATTCGGAGTTTATCGGATAAATACGAATTGACCAAAATTTTACCGGCGGGTATTTTTCAAAGTTTTCCGGATTTATCTGAAAATACGGAACCTTGGTTATACCGACTACCCATCTCTCCGTGGTGCGTGCCCTGGAGTCGGTCGATTCTTTAAACCCCAGTGCCTCCGCCAGTGATGGCGCTGGTGCAGCCTGTGGAGCTGAGGTGGCCTCTATGTAGGGCACTCGCCGATGGCGCCGCCTGCACTCGACCGCCCTAGCGGGCTGCTCGGTCGGCTTGTTGGTCTGCTACGCCTCACTCCCATTTTGCTCTCAGGACCGGGCAGGGAAGGACAAAGTGTTCGATGGTTTCGGCTTTCTGGTCGTAGACCCTACATTGTACGGTCAATATCGTTCGGTCGAACCGCCCCGATACGATAGTCTCCTCAGCGCTCCTGCTCAGGCTTCAAACAGGAGGCGGCTGCCCGGACTGTTGTTGTAGAAATCTTTGAACAGCTGAGTTATGGCTCAATCTAGCGGGACGGGCCGAAACTATATCGGCAGAATCAGGGGCAGCGCTCCCCGTAGACGTGCTGCGGGTGACGCGGTCGTAAGTTTAGAGGAGGTCGTGGTCCTGACACTGCCCGACCAACGCGTCCTGTACTAAGATGCCTGTCATAAGAGCGGCGTGCGTCCTGCCGTGCCCTCTCCCTCTTTCCTCCTCCCCTTCACCGAAATGACCGCGAGTGGCGCTGCCAACTGACACTATCGCGGCCGCGACAGCTCGGGAGATTTGACGTCTGCTATTGTGATACCAGTAGAGTTGTGCGAATAGTGGTTCGAATCGAATAGAGCAGTGTCCTCTCTAGCATCAACAGCGCAAAGAGAGCCGGTTGCATCAGCTTTCCTTTGCACCGCAAAGGCTATGAATGACGTTGTGCTGTGCAGGGAAACAGCGCACCCGCAAAACAGTTACTCAAGTCCAGGCACACAAAGAAAGACACACTTACGCAGCCCTGACTAACAACTCTTTGGTATATTTACACTTTCGTCTTCGTCTTCTTTTGGTATTATGGACTAGGGCCACGGAGAATAATTTGTTCTTTTTCTTTATTAGAATGCTAAACCATAAAACAAAAATTAAAATTAATTTTTATTTTAAAATAAGCCGCGCCGAGATGGCCGAGCGCCCAGCGCGGAGTTAGTGTCGGAGGCGAGCGCCACCGCGTGGCGTTTGACTACAGCACGATGGCAGACCGGCCGCCATTGGGAGAATAAATAATAATTGGGTTTGTGTGGATATTTATACAGCGTGTAGTTGGTCAGCCATTTCCAAGTTGCGACGAGTCACGCGCTGTAGATGAGCAATTTAGCCAGTGCAGTACAACCGCTAGCCTGGGGTCTTTAACGTGCACCCCGCAGTAGTGATACACGACCGCACGCCGGTACGATGCTCATCCAGATCGAAACGGGCAGGGGTGTGGGATGGAACCCAGGATCCCTGGGCTCTGCAGCGCGAGCTTTCGCTCCACGTGCTCCGAGCTGGTGTGCGCTAGCCCACTCGGCCACCAATCCCCCTCGCAATGGGAGAGCGAGCCACCTGACAGGCATCTTAGTACAGGAGGCGTTGGCCCGACATATCGTGGCGGTACGAAGAAGACGACGAGGAAGCCGCACCCTCAGCCGTGAGCCATGCCCTCGAAGCAGGCGGAGAGCGCCAAGGGCGGCTCCTCTGCAGACGAGGACCCCTTCCTGAAGAACACCTGCGTCTACTCGCTCAGCTCCTGCATGATCCTCATTCTGGTGTTTTTAATGGTGCTGCCGGGGGCCCTCGTCCCTTACCTCACGCGGCTGCGCTTCATCAAGCAGGCAAGGCGCAGCTCCTCGGTCCTTCCGAGCTCGGGTCATTGGCTGCCTGGCTGGACACAAAGGACCTTTTCATTTGATATAATTAACGCTCGCTTATGGCATTAATGTTTCTCGGTCCGTCGTACCTGCTAGAGCAGGTCTAGACGAAGAGAGCGTGTGGTCACGCCAGAGGTCCGGAATTCGTGGATGTAGTTCCGTTCGCCATTTTGTTGTCAGGAGCTGTCCGGCGCGGTCAGAAGCGAGCGTTCCCAGAAGTCATTTCACGCAGTCAAATACGTACGGCGTAGAAGATTACCTTCCATCGCGCTAGCACTTAACAACAAAATGGCAGATTAACGTCATGTGAAAATACCTGTAGTACTCGCCATCCTAGCAGCCTGCGCATAAAATGAACCTCTTCAAACGCTCAGAGAGGTAGTTGACGTTTGGCTAATTCTCTTAGCAAAACGTCGGCTACCAGAGACTACTCGTAGTTTCATGTTCATGTTGTTCCTTCCAGCCTCGATCAGAGTCGTGTTTTGTTAGCAACCCTCTACGCGGTACCACGCTTCGTAAACTAATCGACTGGTCGCTGAAAATGCTGTTTACACATCAGACATATGCTCAGTTCGTGAGAACAGTCCTATCTCGTATACAAGCCGTTCGCGAGTTTTTCCTAGTTGGTCTGTGTGTGCCATTCGTGAACATAGCGCGACGTCGCAACTCCGTTCGGGGTAGGTGCCGAGCATGGAGGATGCCGGGCAGCCCGCCAGGAAGCCAGGTCCCTTACTCATCTGCCAGATGAATCCGGTGAGCTACGAAAGCAAGCCACCCTGGACCTACACGGCGGACAACGTCCCGGTACATCTGTGCACGCACGTGGTGTTACCTCTGGTTGGCCTCGCGGACTTCTTTAACAACATGCAAAACTTCGACAGCCTGGCCTCGGCACCCGTACCGATGCATCTCAACGAACTCGTCCAGCTTCGCCGGGGACGACCAGAGCTTCGACTTCTCGCCGGTTTGGGCGCCTTTCGGGTAATCTCTCCCAGATTCTAAGAGCTTCAGCCCCACCCTTTTCACTCTAGAATTTGGGAAAAACTAAGCAAAGCATGTGCAACTCAAAAAGTTCAGGAACCGACTAATATGATCTCAAGTATACAATAATGTTTGCCTCTCACTCTGATCTCTATTCGGATTTTATCACTGGAAAAAAGTCGTCAGTTACAAGGGAACGATATTTTGACTAATTTATTGGAACATAAGCTAAACTAGAAGCAGAAAACTATGTCGTGCGAGATATACTGATAAGCACAGAAAATAGATACTGCATTTCATAGCCTCCGCTTAAACTAGAGAAACGAAAAGATTGAGCTTTCTGACTGGATGATATCGGTTATGCTAGCGCCGAAAACAAACAAAAGAAATAAAACGTATGTATACCGTTTACTCACGAACTTTATGTGCAGCTGGTGAATTATAACCAGTCAAACGTGTCGATTTTCGCTCCGGTTTTCCACATCAACTAGCCTGTAATTTATCCCGCGAATGAAGTATGCCAGCCCTGTTTGATTCGATTTTAGGGTCCGTCATATTTCCATTGATTTTAGCGCCACGACGCGGCTCTGAAACGAATCTTGGAAGTTTAGGTATTCTGGGAACATTGAGTGGGGCTAGCAAGTACATGTTAGGTAGCATAGGTCGTCCCTGAAGAGTTTAGCAACGACAGAAGGCCTCTTTTGTTTGTCACACTGCCAGCACGAGTTCGTTACCCACGATATATCGGTGTACTTGGGCTCCGAGTTGCAGGACAGACGTTCGCGGCAACGCGCACGGGGTAGGAGCGAGGTAACCTTGAGAGACATCCCCAGTGCGATTGAAGCATGGTGTCGTCTGTTCCCGCAGGACGCGGCGCCCCTGTTCCAAAAGGTTGCCCTGAGCCAGGGTCGAACGGCGTTCTTCGTTCGCAACCTCCTACGCTGGTCGCTGGTGAATCGCTTGGACGGCATCCTGGTGAGCGGCCTGTTTCCGACACCCAGGAACCGGAACGAGGCCGTGAGGCTGCTAAAAAAGATGGCCACGCTGTTCCGCCACCGCGAGTTCCTCCTCGAGCTGCCTCCGGAGGCCGCGCTCTTCCGACGCCCCAACTCCGGCAAGCGACTTGCCCAACTTGTCGACTTGGCCGTGCTGCCACCGCAGTGGCTGGCACGAAAACAAGCCCTGAACACCCTCTTGTCCAGCGGCTTCCCCCGTCCCGGTTGGTGGCCGGCGTCCGGTTCGAAGGCATCCCGTACTCCCTGGGTGAACACGTCAGCACCAATGAGGGCGGTACTGTGCCGTACCATGAGCTTTGCGCTAAGCGCGGCTGGAAAAAGCTCGTGGACGGCGAGTTAACTCTTCTGCATCGCGGTCGCTCCTGGTACATCCTAGAGGACACGGTTTCTCTCAAGACCCAGGCCACCAGACTAATGCGGCAGGGCCTCGCGGGGATGATCGTGTGGGACGTGAGCGCGGATGACTTCCTGGGCTTCTGCGGACCGAAAAATGCTCTTCTAGAAACGGTCCGCAACGCTACACTCGCTGCCTGGAAGTCCACGCTGTCGGCATAGGAAAGTTCTTCGTCTTTTCTCAAGTGCGCCAAGATGACCATGGCCTAATTCCAGCTGAATACAATGAATGGTCAAACCTGCTCCCGGGTGTGTCATGTTGCTTGTCCCATACGAAAATGGTCTATGGATGTTTAGAGAAAATCCTTTGGTGAGCTATCACCGTATATAAAATCCCGATCATTAGGATTTCTATAGCCGGCTATAGAAAAATACATGTCTATAATCGGTGACAGGTTAACAGTTCAGGGCGAGGGAAAGGAAGGCTGGGAGGAGGAAGCGGGTGGAGGGCTCGAGCGAGGGGGATGTTTCCTCATCTCCAGCAATCTATCTGCTTCCTCCTCCCCAGCCTTTTGTTTCTCTCTCTCCCTGAACTCTTAACCTGTCACCGACTATAGAAAGCTATAGACTCGCGACTGTCTAATTTCCTTTAGCGGGCTATAAAAAAAATGTATGTCCCTAATGCTATAGTTTCGCGAAAATGCAATGTGCTTTACCCGGCTATAGAAAGGTGTATGTCCCTAAACCTATAGACTGAATATTGAATATTCTTTAACCGACTCAATGATGTTTTATGTCACCAAGGCTATAGGTATCCGACCTTTCAATGTGCTTTAGCTGGCTATTGGGGAGAAGATCAGAACGTCGCGCCCCAAGCGGCTAGCTTTAAAACTACACGGATGGGGACAACAAATAACAATGACTCAGCTGACTTAACCGAACGCCGCGTCAGCGTTCGGCTGGAGTTCGTGTTCTTCGGTCGCCTGAGGGGAGGAGAGGCTCTTTTATTATCACTCCGGCCTGCAGGAGCACTGCAGCATGCGCGGTGCATATGCCCAGCACAGCACAAAAGCCGAAGACGGTCATGCTCGGATTTTCTGACGACTGCATTCGGGAGAGATCCGGCACTAAAAACAAACATTACTTCGTTTTTTGTTAGAATGTTTACATTAAGACGTGAACATGCCCACAAGGCCTGGGGGCATGTCCACAATCCTTGGGTTGGGTAAAGACTGAGGTGTGGGAACAACAAACGAGTCAGAGTGCCCCAGTTCCATCTCCTCGCCCATAGAGGGGTGTGTGTCTAATGACAATAGACTATACACTCGCGACCATGCAATTTTTTAGTCGGCCCAGTGGTGTTTTATGTCACCTATAGGCTATAGACCCGCGACCTTCTTAATAATGCAGAGGTAGGAAAGTGTAAGAGAGTCATTCATGCGCTCGCTCCAAGCAAGCGAGCGCATCCCATTCAATTCTTTTAACCCGCTACAGAGAACTGTGTGCTAGAGCTATGAACATTCGACCGTTAAATTTTCTTTCTCGAGCTTAATGGGGCGTATGTCGCCGGTGCCATAGACCCTCGATCACAAAAGCGTCCTTAGCTGCCTATCGGCGGCGAGATGTTTTGGTGGCACCCTCGTATGGTTCCTTCTCCTGACATCATTACCTTGCAAATAACAAGTTGGATGGTGTTTGTAATGAGTCTGGTGGAAGCTTGAAATCATTCCGCTCTGAAACCAACACTGCCAACACCGTCAAACTTGAATCTCTTACATTGCTTTCATTTCCGCCGATGAGAAATCCTTCGCTGACGTCATAGTCAGAATTCGGCCAATCGCTACAGGCCGACCACTGTGACGCTTTCGATCGCTCACGTCTCCAATAGACCTATTGCAGTTTTTCCCGAAGTGCCCTTGAGCGCGCCCGAGGAATTTTTGGTATGACGCTGTGCCTCCTGGCTGACCTACCTTCGCATCGCCTTAACTCGACGTTGACGTCATCTCAATCTTCCATCTTTTAGCTCTAACTATCCTTTTTTTATCTCTTCCAGTGTATTTTTATTGTTTGTAAGTACAGTGAGGCTATACGCACGACGTCGTGCACCTCGACCCGAAATGGCTATACGCACGACGCGCAGATCTCATGCCATTTGGGTCACCCTTTGGCGCGTGTATCACTGGGGAGCGTGTTAACCCCCTCCTCTCCTTCTCCTCCTCCTCCTCTCCCCCCTCCCCCGGCGCTGGATTCACACCGCTTCGCGGCGTCAGTCTGCAATGGGGAGTTGTAGTAGACCGTTTCCGCAGCCCGCTAAGCACCAGGATAGATAGCGCTCCGTAATCCGTCACAAGACCTGGAATTGTGCTGACAAGGCTGGCGGTGCGCATGCGCAGCTGCAGCGTTTTCTTTACGGATACCGTAGCGGAGGAAAAACACGATCTACTACAACTCCCTATTAACTCACTTGGCTCCCCCCCGTACACGCTTCGCGGCGGCCCGCCGGCGGCCCAGGCACCGCTGTCCCCCATTCCACCTCAGGAAAAAGGAGTCCCATACAATTTAGTTTAGTGACATTTCGTCGACAACATTTGTTTTAAATTTATTTCTGTGATAATTGTAAAAAAAAAGAATAGTACTATGCCCACACTCTGGATCGAACCCAGGTCCGCTGCGTGTGAAGCGGACATCTTTCCACTAAACATCTGAGGCTCTTTTCTTTATTGCCACATCAAAAGGGATGTAGCACAATGACATACAACAGAAACATTTTTTTAAAAGAAAAGCGCCCAGCCTGAAATAAGGCTAAAGCTGGTCATTAGTTAAAAAGTATTTTAAGGCTTTCAGTTTCTAAAAGACACGTAAACACTTAGGGGAGGAATCCGAGATATGTAGACAACTGTTAACTCGCATAGTTTACGCGAAATATTTTCGTACAGGTTCAACATTGACATCAGCGTGTCTCACCCTAATCACACGGCAGCGTAAAGGGACCTTTACGCTGCCGTGTATTCAAGGTGTGATTACTGGCAGCGTAACAGGTACCTTTATCTTTAGCGCAGGTACCTGTCGTAAAGAGAGCTGGAGTTCATGATCACACGGCGCATAAAGGTCCCTTTCGCTAAGGCTAAGGGAGGTCCTGTGTTAAAGGGGCAATGCAACGATTTTTGTATTTTGCGCAAATACCGCTTAGAACGGATCCCTGACGTTAATGACCTGTGAAATACCCGTTCGTTTTTCACCACACGCAATTGAAGTCGCAGAAAAAATTAAAGAAAAACGAGCAGAGTTCACCCCTCAACTCGCAGCCAGAACAAGCGGCCACGTGATCTGGAGCCGATTATATGCCGCCAATGTTGATCATAGCCATGCGCTGGGGTTGGCAAGGCACAGGACACGCGCTGAGTTCCAGACATTGTTATGGTTCGGCTGTTGTCGTCATTGCAGCGATTGGACACAGGACACTACCCGAATGCTTCTCGAGCTATCGATTATCACGAGCCCAAATCGAGTGTCCACGCCATGCTCGGGTCCAATCTATGAGCCGCATTCAAATATCGTCACTGGGCGGTACTGCTACCGCCCAGCTACGTCATCAGGTTTTGCGAAGGAGAGATTGAATGAAAACACTCGGTTTTGTCCTCGAAATTACAGCGCAACAAAGGAGTTTCTTGGTCAGTGGCGTTGCGTGCGAGTATCCTTGAGTCCCACTAGTGCCAGTAAGCTCGTGTAAAGTGAAAAACATTCGAATTGAATATCGTTGCACCGCCCTTTAAACGGAGCTCGCCGAGCTCCCTTTGCAGCTACAGGGAGTAGCCTCGGACCCAAAAACTCTGAAGAAAAAATCGCAGATATACAAAGATATCTTGTTTATTGCATTATAACAAATTGAATACATATAGGTAGCGAATTACGAAATGATTGTGGACACAAATGTGATGGAATAATACATTAACGATGAACGCATACTCCAGCTAGCAGGTAGCAGCGGCGGCACGTGGAAAACAATGTCTGCTACGAACCCGAACGCGATGGACCACGGCGAGCTCTTTTTCGAGGTTGTGGACGAAACGTCCGACTCTCCCGCCCAGGACCTTTTATCTTCATCGTCGTCCATCTCTTTCGATGGTGTGACTGACGTAACCGTGAGACTCCGACGCGGTTCGTTTCTGCCGGGCACTATTTAGTTACTTTAGTGAGAACTGCAGAAAAAGGGAGCTGCTAAGCAGAAAAAGGTCGCCCACCTCGCAATGGGATCCCGTAACTACAGTGTTCTAGGGTGTAGTGGCAAGAGCGGCGCCCGCTTGCAATGGGCCGCGTGAAGACGGTCAACGTAGATGCCGCGAGTGGCGCTGGAGTTCCGTGCCCTAGGACAACGCCTAGGAGAATTGTGGCAGATGGAAGATGTGCGATGAGCGAAGAAGACAACGAAGCTGAGGCGGTACGCTTCTCCCGAACGTAGCACTGTAGCACTTTTCTTCGTGGTGTAGTGGTGGAGTCTTCCCGTTCCGTTGCCGTCTCGGTCATAAATGCAAGGAGAAAGACGGACGCACACACTGCTTCGCGCCGGGATGCAAGTTGGGCTACCCGGTCAACAAGGGCAGCCACCAGCGATCGTAAGCCGTCGCTGTTTCGTGCGCTAAAGGAGGAGTCGCGCAGACCGCAGTGGGGAAAAGAAATCTTAATCAAGAAGATAAACGCCTCGCCGAGACATCAGTGGTGCGCGAGAGACATTTTGAACCGCGCCTTATCCTTCGGGACTCTGTGCACATCGTCAATGGCGAAGAGGTTAGGATTCTATGCCGCAATCTATTAGGACTATTTTGTAGTTTTTTTGCGTACTATGTTGCTGGATGTCTGTCATGTGCTTGCTGTGCATGTCGATGAAGTGCATTACCACTTTTGAGAAGTCATAAAGCAGTGAGTTGAGAATATTTTTTTTATGTTTGGGGTTGTTGAAGTTTTTGTTCATATCGTATTTTAATGCTTCATGTACCCCCAATTGAAGTATTTTTTCTTAATACATTGCCTCCCACAAAAAACAATTTGTTATATGTTCGCCAGTTGCAGTGGCACCTTGACCGTTCCCAAACGCGCTCCGCCTTGCACCTTAAGCCTGGTTCAGACAGTTGCGTTTGACTGCGTTTGACTGCGTTGCGGCAGCGAGAAACCAGGGCATCCCTGCTGCGTATATCGCGTGCCAAGATGATTCCTTGAATTGGATTCCACGCTTCATACGAAGCACAGATGTGCCGGTGACTCGCTTTCGGTTCTCGACGCGCCGCAGTCAAACGCACTCAAACGCGAGTGTCTGAACCGGCCTCTACACAACCCTGGTCCCCACATCAGCAACACGATGACAAAAAACAATACACCAGTTTATTGTCCCTCTCACCATTAAAAAAGTCGAGAGATTTATTGAGATTTATTTGTCTATTTTTTCTTGTTATATCAGTATCCTGTGGTTTCTTTCGTAGCAATTACGCGTGCAGCCCAAGTGATAGCGTTGCTGAACGACTTGTCAGTCTGAGAAAGGGGGGGGGGGGGCGATATTAATCAAATGATCTCCATCAAGAAAACGCGATTAATAAAAGTAGAGGATAGCACACACTCTAGAAGCATTCGTGCAAAGGAAAACCTACAATTTTTCACATTAGCACTTGTTTTGCGTCGCGAAAAGCTCCAGTCGAACCACAGTACTGCACGCCGAGCAGCGCCGACGACGAGGCTGACGGGGGCACGTTCCTGTAGCAATATCTAGGAAGGACGAGACTAGACGAGACGAGGCTACGTGACAGGCCATGTCCGCTGGGCTCTAGACATGAAGCGCGTGTGTCGCCGGCGTTTCTTTCTTCTTTATTCAAGCCTCTTGCGACAGTTCCTAGGGCACGGAACAGCAGCGCTACGGTGTCGTCTACGCGCAAAATCTTCACGCGGTGGCCGCCGCTCTTGCCGCTACAACTCTCTAGAACCGTAACCGCAGATTATTTAGGGCCAGTGTGGCCAGACAGGTCGGACGTTTTAAAGCAAGACTCACTTAGGTGCACCAAAGCGTTGGGTGCGCCCTTAGACTTAGGTCAGCTAGAATTTGACGATCCCCCTACGTCGCGATGACGTGTCCACGCAGTTGGGGCGCAGAAATCCCCGCATTTCCCCTGTTCTTTTTGTTATCTTCTTTCTTTCCTCCGGGAGTTAGAACGAGCGAATAACGGAGAAAAGGATACCTTCCGGAAAATGGAAGGAAACAGAGAAAAATAATGTTATCCTTTTATAAAATACGAAAGATTATTTCAAAAATTATGACGTAAAGTAAATTTAGCTAAGATATCTCAACTTGTTTTCTCGAAGTCTTTCGCTACGGTCTTTCAAAACAAACATGGCGAAAACCGCGGTAACGACCTTGTGGTGTTTGTGTCTCGTTTGCGTCGTTGCTTTCCCTGTTTCTGCACGATACGGATCGTATTACGAGAAGAAAATATTATGTGAAGGTACGCTGCGACACCGATCATCCTTTGTGAAGCCTCCGTGAACATAAGCTGCAAATGAAATTTCCTGTTTGCCTGTGAAGGAGACTCCAAATGGATACAAAGCTGACGACGACTCTGTGGTAATATATGACAAGTCATGAGATTGACGCAGAGTGCACCGGTTGTGAACATGCTGTGGATGATGCAGGAAAGTTTCTTCGGGCAGTTTTAATAATGCTTTGCTCCCTTTGCTCACTGCAGTGATTACGACGGTAGTCCCCATAAGCCATGCTCTTTGCTTTCGGCGCTGAAGAAATGGACGCGACCGCATAATCTCGGGCAGTCTTTTTTACTTACTTTTTTATTTGCAGAAAAGCTCGTGCAAAAAAAAAAGAAAACGGTTTTTACGTTTTTACACGTCCCTACATAGGTACCTCGCTATCCCATTGGCTTCATTGCGCGTGACGATTCAACGCTCTTTGCCATGGGAACGTTCGTGAAACTAGAAAGCCTCTGTTTGCCGCTAACAGTCGCTTTTCGAGTTCGGGTTGTGACGACAAAATGACGTAAGAACAAGAATGCACGGGACTATTTGCATTGTTTTAACTCGACAACCGTCACGCCTCCTGTACTAAGATGCCTGTCATGAGAGCGGCGAGCGTCCTGCCGATGCCCTCTCCCTTTTTCCTCCTCCCCTTCACCGAAACGACCGCGAGGGGCGCTGCTAACTGACCGCTATCGCTCGCGGCCGCGAGAGCGCGGGAGATTTGACGTCTGCTATTGTGATACCACTAGGGGTGTGCGAGTAGTGCTTCAAATCGAATAGTGCAGTGTCATCCCTGGCGTTAACAGCGCAAAGAGAGTGCGAAGGCTATGAATGATGTGGTGCTGTACAGGCGGAACAGCGCACCGGCAAAACAGTTACTCCATTCCACGCACACAAAAGAAAGACAAACTTACGCAGCGCTGGCTCACTCTTTGGTATATTTACACTTTCGTCTTCGTCTTCTTTTGGTATTATGGTCTAGGGCCATGGAGAATTATTGGGTCTTTTTCTTCAAAAGGATGCAAAACAGTAAACCAAAGACTGAAACTAAAACTAATGTTAAAATAAATAAAATTAGCACTCAGTTGCGAGCGGCCGGCCGCGCCAGTTGCGCCGAGATGGCCGAGCGCCCAGCAAGAGTTGCTGATGATGATGTTGTTGCTCGCGCCTAGCTGGTCGGAACTGAGCACCACCTAGTGGCGTTTGGCTACAATACGATGGCAGACCGGCCGCAATGGTAGAGCGAGCCACCTGACAGGCATCTTAGTACAGGAGGCGTTGACCGACAAGTACCCTTGGCGAGATAAACTCGAAAGAACATGGCCGCGATGCTCGTCGGATCGACCGCGGCTGGGGTTTGACATGCGATCGGTAACTTGATCAACGCGCACACGAATGCTTTCGTGCTGTTGGATGAGCCCATTCGGCGGCAGGACCGGATTGAAGAGCACGGTGAGCTGGCGTTCAACGTCTCCGGTATAACACTTGGCGAGATGCAAGACTTGGCTTCTATTTGTGCCGGTGTTATGAAGCTTGAAAGTGGTGGTGTTGTTGTGGCTCGTAACGGCAGCCTTGCTGAGATTATGAAGACGGTAATAGACCTTCATTCAGCGTTGCCATGCGTCAAGATTCAAAACCTCACCTTGTCACAAAGTGACCAACGCTTCTGCGAGCACGGAGGCAGCAGCCAACGGTCTGAGAAAGAATTGTGCCGCCGCCACGACCGCCAGTGATCGCCCCAACGGCAAGAAAACAAACGACAAGCTCATTGAGGTTTGTGTAGCGCTGACTGCTGATTCATCGGACGACAAAGGTGAATGATGTAAAACGCAATGTAAGTTTGCCAGCGTTTTGCAAAACTAACGCGTTTCGTTGAAAATTTAATTTGTGGAATTTGTTAACGCCTTGAAAGTTTGACGGGGACTGCATTGTGAACGCAGCCTTCACACAAGTGTTTTCTGAAGTGTGTGCTTTGCCTGCATGCATATAAAGACAGAAACACTGCCTATATGGTGCATAAAATAAAGGAAATTTCGCTTATCCTGATAATGTTGACTATCTATTGAGTGCTGTTGATCGTAGTGGCGTAGCCAGGAACTTTTGAGGGGGCGAGGGGGAGGGAAGTTGAGGTGGCTGGGATGTTCATGACTTGGGGTGCGGGGGGGGGGGTGGTGTCAAAATTTGTGTGTATATTCTAGGGCCCGCCGAATTTGGGGAGGGGGGGGCGAAGCCCCATAAGCCCCCCCCTCACCCCCCCCCCTGGCTTCGCCACTGGATGATACCATAAGGGGAGCATCCTACATTCACAGGCTGCCATAAGCATGTGCATAGCCACTGAGCTCGTACCACAATGGCAAGATAGTTGCTGACATTCTTCACGTTACGTAGCAGTTCTTTCTTTAGCACATATGCTCGCTTTTCCTTCACACATCTACTCTGCTTCCGCTTGTAGTTTATGCTTGATGGTGATAAGTCAACAGTGCGTATTTGCTCTGTATCACAGGCAAATTTCAAAAATCCAGTTCACACTACTCTTTAATTTCAATGAGTTACTGTCACGTTTGAAACGACAATCTATTTAATTGGTATCATAACCTTTACATTAAACACACGTGTGTTGAATGTAGGACAATTGTATCTTTCTTGTTTTTCTTGGTCACGGAGATGACAACCATCCACAAGATTGCACTGGCTAAATTTCTCGTCTACAGTGGGTAACAATGTTACCATGCTCTGTCAGACTAAACTCCTGCTGTCTAAACAACTAACGATTCATTTTAGGACACACCTGTTCGTAGTTCATTGCAGGGCATCGAACAGTGTTTCTTATGACTGTCCGATGACTGACATTCAATTCCAGAAGCTTGGCGTGAAAAGGTAAAATATCTAATTGATACAATAAAATGCCATCAGCAACCCATCCAGATTTTATTGCGTGATTGACAGTAGCTACAAACCGCAACAAATGGTCAACTGTAGACATAGGTACTAAGCGTGCACTAACTTCGAAGCGGTAGAAACCCTGAAGTTTTAACGTCAACTTACCACCATGTTGTTAATGGCAAAGTAGTGTTTGCGGCAAAGTGTTGGAGTCCTTCAGAACGGTGACGGTCTCCTTCAGACCGATGATGATGGTGACGAAGGTTCAGTTAGATTCTAGGTTCAGTCAACGCACCCCACGACGTCGGTGTGCTTGTCGTGGTGGCGACGAAAGCCTTCTTTCGCACATGCCTCAGCTGCCTCGGTCCGGGGTTTTGTCGACCCAGCCGTCTCTTCCCAGCCGGTTGACAGCGACACTCGCGACGGCCGTCACGGCTCTGATCACCATCCACTGGGCATTAGCTATGTGATCATCGGTGGCAACCGCGCCCTTGTAGTTCCCCGCTGCGAAAAATCTCAGTGCGATTCAATTAGTAGCTGCTGCTCGACGGTCATCATCTCTCATCGTCGCCGTCTCTCGTCGCGCAGCTGGTCACACTGCAATCACACGGTGCTTTTCGACAAGCGGTATTGTCGTCAGAAACAGTCGTCGTGCATCGCGAAGGCAACCGGGTGCTCGCGGAAAACCCGTCATTGTACGCGTTGGTCGAGCCATCGTTGCGCAACAAGCATCGCCGCCATTTTCTACGCTCTAGAATCCTGCCCAAAGCTTGTTCCCCTTCGTGCAATAGAAACAGAAGTTAAAAGCACGAGCACATCACCCCGAACGATGCTTGCACGAACGTTGGCTTGCACTGCGCAAGCGCGCCTGCTCGACAGGGACGTTGAAAGCCCGGAGCACGTTCTTGTAGCTCCTACACCCGCACTAGCTCGCACTCATAGTGAAACAGAGAGTAGGGTGTGTCGAGTAATACCGCAGTTAATCTAGTTACGCGACTTCCGCTATGTGCTACGTAGGTCGGACGTGGTCATACGTCACTTTGTCGTCACGGTCCGAACTCGAAGAGCGACAGTTACGGCAAACGGTTGCATTCGTGTTTCGCGAACGTTCCCATGGGAACCGCGTGGAATTATCACGCGGGCTGTGGCCAATAGGAGCGCGCGGTTCGTAGGGGGAGGAGTTTTCGAGAAACACGAACGTGACCGTTTGTGACCAGAATAGCACCCCAGCTAAGGGACCTAAGCTAAAGGTGCCTTTACGCTGCCGTG
>JAZHYW010005628.1:0-42405 GCA_037355805.1 Ixodes ricinus
CGTGACTTCAGCGCGTAGAATTAAACTAGTTTCGCCGCCGAGTTCAACCTCACTGGTTCAAAGTTCAGCGCTTGATCGCGGGGGGGGGGGGGGGAATTGGAGAGTGAGCGAAGATTGGATTAGAAGACGTGAGAATTCGTCAATTATGTTTTAAGGAACGAAGTATTTTCCTAACGTCGGGAGCGATAAACGAAGCTAATTTTAACTTTTTTAAAGGGTAAAGCTATACGCACTACATCGTGCACCTTGACCGGAGAGGGCTATACGCACGACGCGAAACTCGTTTAAAACGAATGGTTACAACCATACATGGGTAAATTACTTTCAAAATGTAATTTAATTACAATTACTTTGTTTTAAAAGTACTTTAACTACAGTTACAATTACTACTATGTGAAAAGTAATTATTACAATTACAAATTACTTTTAAAAAGTAATGCAATTACTTTACAATTACTTATATCTGAGAGCGACCCGACTTGGGACATATAACTAAACGATTTGTATAGAATGAAACGTATTTGTGCATTCCTTGCCCCAATGTTTGAGGGGGCTTAAGCATCGCTGCATAAATGCCGCGTGTTGTATAATTTCCTTTTATGCATTTTGTTAAATTCATGGTAGAACTTGACAGTTTGGGGCAATGAAGTACTACGTTCTTATATTTTTAATAAATATTAATGAATTAGTTCAAACCCTGGAAGACGCCAGATTGCTAAAAAAAATTTGGTTGACAGACTTTTGTTAGCCAGGCAAATAAAAATGTGACAATTAGTTGTATGTGAATATTTTACAAGTGTTAATATAAAATTAATGTCTACACACGCTGATACGACCGCATTCTCATACAAATATCATGGTATTGTAAAATATTTACCTTGAGTTGAAATTATAATGGCTCATATATGCGTAAGAACCGAATCGGGACTCTCGAATCATTGGTGACAATATTCACAGGTGCGAGATCAGTCTCCAAAACGCTTATGCAAATAATATCCAAAGTAAAACAAACAGGAAATAAACTTGAAATAATGCAAAGACACAAATATGCGACAGTACTGGAAGAGGGACATAAAAAACGGGCGAAAAATAAAGAAAAGTAACGTCATAGACAATTAAAATGTCCAACCTCGGCTGAAAGCTGAAGCTCAATTTATTTATTTCAATATTTTGGCATGTTTACGCTATTATTTTCTGCTCGCACAGCAGACGGCGCTACACAGTGCCGTCGAGCTCAGCCCGCAGTGTAAGCAACAAAACAACAAGCATTGCGACAGTATTTATGTTGTGCGTGTGTGTTATTCTTGTTCACCTAGAGCTAGGCCGCTTGAGCGAGCGCTGAGGCTTTCAGGGAGGTTGCGTTGGCATTTCAAAGTTTTGCAAAAGTAATTGTAATTGTGCCTAAAATTTTGAAATTACTTGCGCTAGAAAGTAATTAAATTACAATTACAATTCCTTTTAGCCGAAAGTAATTATTGCAATTACAAATTACAAAGAAAAGTAATTAAATTACAGCAATTTAGTTACTGTAATTGAATTACTACCCAAGTATGGTTACAGCTATGGATGCCGCGAACTTTTTCTAACCGAAGTTTCGATGATCGAATCGGGCGGTTCGAAAGATTTCGAACTTTCTCTATCGTAAAATTCGACGGAAGTCGAATTTTCGAACTTGTTAAACTACGAAGTTCAACGCTTTTCGACCGTCGTACTTATTACGCTAAAAAATTCGATCCTTTTCGAACTTTTGGACATATCACGCTGCAAAATTCGATGCTTGTCGAACTTTCGACCTTGATGGACCAAAAAATTCGATGATTTTCGAACTTTCGATATTTCTTGCACTAAAAAGTGCGAAGCTTTTCGAACTTCCTACACTAAGGAATGGGATAATTTTCGAACTTTCTAACTTTTTTATCAAGAGAATTCGAAAAGTTTCGAACTTTCGAATCCTCAAAATTCAAAAGTTCGTCTAACTTTTAGGGTAAAAGTTCGACGTTCGTCGAACTTCGAAAGACCGGCGGACGGTTTCATTTGAATTCAAGTAGTGAGGTACATTCGTGATTTTTTTTATCTCGAATTTTTACATGCGGTGCTGCGTTCCTTACGAAAGACGATGCCGTTTATTTCAATGTTCAACATGCTTAGTTAAAAAAAAAAATTCACGAAGGGGCGAGGAAGGACGACGGGTTTTTGACGATTGTCATTTGTGCCATATTTGAAGCGCGCTATAGCCGAAGCTATTTATGGTAGAGATGTTAAACTTTTTAAGAATGATCATGTACAGCCTAGGTAAGTGTCGTCTTAAGATATGATTATTATTATTCAAGGTGAGTTTCGAAGAAATGTCCAAAACATGTACTGTACCTACGGGCAATTATTCCCTAAACTGGGTATTTATTTTCGACTAAGTTGTTTGAGGTATCACATTTAAATTAACACCACAGACAGTACATATCATTGCTATCTGCAGAATACAAAATAATGTATTTATTGTTTTTTCACGTTAAGGAATGAATTAACTCATGGGAGAAGATTTCTAATATTGTTCAAGAAAAAAAAATATAACATTTTTTTTTTCCGCTTCACGTTCCTGGGACGTGTTTCTTTTAGCCTGTGCACATTTTGGTAGGAGAAACTTGTTTCGAAGTTCTGAGCCTCTGAATATGCAAGAATGCAACACTTCTGGCGAATTCTTGATAGTTTTTTTTTCTCCAGCTTTTTATCCCCACATTTATTGATATTTCAAACTTGTTGTTGGCCTAGTTAATTCATAATGCAGTCTAAAGGTTTTTTTTTTTTTGCGCAACACAAGGGACAGTCACATGCGAGTAGACACGGACAAGCGCATATGTTTATTTTTATTTTTTTATTAAAGGCACAGTTATTCCGGTCGAAAAGACATAGCTTTGAACTTCCGAACCACTAAGCATGTGACAAGTAGTGCCTTCTGACAACGAGTTTCCGACAATGACCATCTACGCGATCTTTTATGCAGTGAAGAGCGACAGTAGCTATACATATGCATAAATAATTTGAGATTAAAATAAGCTCGACCACGCCCTCTTTCCCCGTATTGTTTCCTTTAACAGTCAGAAATATCCGGAAGGGACGCTGGAGCCCCCCCCCCCCCCCCCCCCTTTTTTTTCCTTTTCCGACGCCACTTGTGTGGTAGAACGCTTCTCGACCTCGAGTTGTGTCGGCTTCTGTGTTTTTTGCGAGGCGATTCCTCCGTCCCGGAAAATAAGCCTCCAGGACAAGTACAAACTTAACTTACTATATGCCAGCGTCACTTAGGCGGCGTTCGATCGGATTACTACCAGCGTGCAAAGGGTGGGGAGGTAGTTTGCCAGGTAGCTTCAAGGTTTGTTTCAGCCTCAACCTCCTGCCCACCCCTGGCCGTTTCGAACTGGATTAGTATCGTAAAATAGTGCGTTCGTGAGATCACTACCGCGTGATGCACGTTAAAGACCCCCCCCCCCCCCCGGGCTGGCGGTCACAATTACTGATCTATGGTCACACGTAACTCTGCACTGGCAAATATTCTAGCACATCCGGGATACTCGTTGTCTCATTTAATTGCCTGACCAACTTCGCGGAGTCTAAATATCACACCCTAACTTTTCTAAGCGTGAATTCGTGAAAACCAGTGAGTCATGAAAACGTTATTTGAAACTGATACGGTGGAGGAACATGAAAACCGGACTTCGAACTTGGAAAACTTGGACTAAAAAGAAATATAACATCTTCGAATATTCTGCTTAAGCACTTCAGGCAGACTTTTTTTGCAAAATTTCATTGACTGGTACTGTGATTTTTTTTTTAACTGAAGTATCGTGGACAACTTTACTAGGCAGGCGAGCTGGTTAATATAAGACATTCTACAACCCAAGACGGAGGCTACAAAGAAGGACAAAGACATACGTCTCAATTGAGACGTATGTGTCTGTCCTTCTTTGTCGCCACTGTCTCGGTTTGTAGAAATGTCTTATCGTTGTGGGCAGACATGTGTCCAGTTATTACTGAGAACTGACGCCAGTGGGCTGAAACTTTTTTTGTGTACAGTCACAATCCGTCTTAATGCAAGGGTCAGACGCTCATAGCGTGTGCACGGACTATCCAAATTAAGGGCGTTTGTCTCGGCTTCAAAAGTATACTATAGACAAGATTTAGAATTCGTCCTGATTGGATTACTAACCGATACAGAAGTTGAAAAAGGAGCCAGGAACTCTTTAGCTTCTGTTATACATCTTCCTCTACATATTCCAACCCATTATTTAAGTCCTCTTTCTTTCAGGCAACTTGTGGCAATGAACCAAGAGGAGGGGTCCCGACAGTCGTCAAGAAAAGTTGCTCTGGTGCATCCGAAGGTGCAGGGAGTCCTTCAAGAGCTCTCGGAGTTCCAAAAGAAGTGGAAAGAAAATTCGGCGCTTGTCTAGATTAACCTTCATTTTCTATTGTTCATATTACTATTTGTTGTCATAGGCCAAGATGGTTTTTTTCGAGGTGTAGCGTGTCAGCATATTTTTTTTACATTTTTCTTTGGAAGACGTTGCTCACATTCATCTTTTTGAAAGCCTCATAACAATGGCTCAGCTGCCCCAAAATATTTGCGGCACGACGTGTTTTTTTTATTGTGTATGTGTTCTAGTCATTTAAAAGAAAAATAAATGTAAATACTTTTGAAGCAGCAAACTGTTCACTCTTCTTCACAATGGGTCCGTTGCTATGGTTTGGAACCAACAGGACCAAGCTGAACTTAGTTTCATGAGGATGTTTACAAATGTTTACCTGCCTTTATCCCCGTCACTACATGTACAATGCTCCCTAAAATTGAAGTAGCATGCGAACACCTTCTCATAGCATTCCTGGCTGTTGAGCATATATGTCACAGATTCATTGTTCTGTTTCCAGGATAGTGCTCGCATTAGATACGACAGTTCGAATTTTCCATAGAAGTTTGGGGAACATTTACGTATTGTAGGTAATTATATGCTGCAAATACCTGCATCGAGTTACACCTGCAAATTGGCAGGACATCCCTCTTTTGCATGTCACATATCAATGTTTTCAAGGACGAGCTTGGCATGTGACAAACAAAGCCCGGATGTACTCGTGAATAGCGGTAGTAACATAAAATGGGGCGAGTACCATCACAAACGAGACTGAACTTTTTCCGTACGTACAAGAAATGTGACTTGTGCTGTTTTGGACGCATTGGAACATGTGATGTACTTCGTAAAAATGGTACGTGTTCTGGCATGGCTTGCAACAGAACATGTGCTGCCGTGTGCCATGATGGTACATTTCCTGTAGCATACAGCACTTATTCCGTGATGATGGTGTATGGAACTTGTTGTGGCTGCCCATACAGCAACAACATGTCCCATACTAAAGAAGTATGGAACATGTTCTGTAGTCCGGTAATACAGTACATGTTGTGGCAACAAGGTTAGCATGTATGTGTCCCATACTTTGACGGGAGTTTTTCTAACAGTGTACACCCGATGGGCTAGGCTTGGCGAGCGCCAAAAAAATAGGGCAGATTACGCGATTGGCCTTGAGATCGACCTAGAGGTGGCGCTACTGTCGCGCTATCATCATCATCAAAGCGGGGATGGAAGCACGGCCGCCCCATAGGCTCTCCACGTCCGCGCGCGAGACGGCGTAGATTCTTGCAATTATTTTGTCGCCAAGTATCGGTGGGAAAATAATTCTAGCGGAAAATGGTGCGGTACTGTTCGGTGCTTCAGTGAAGATCGAACCTTATTACCAGCGTGGTGCCTAAATTTAAATATTCGCTCGTGTGGGCGCGTCGTCTGCTCTAGGCAGACGTTGGGAAGCATGGATCACCACGACGGATGCCTGCTTCCGGCTGAACTGCATCATTTATGTTAAATATCTGTTCCTTTAAAAGAGATGTATCAGTTCACAAGCTTGGGAAGTCAAGAAAACAATGAACTCCAACCCGGATAACGTAATACTGGTACTGTCAACTGTGAAATCGCAAATTCTATGCATTTTCTTTTTAACTTTTAGCTTTAGCAGTAATATAAATATTTAGAATGAAGAGAAGTTAGTGCTGTTAAAAATTGCCGTGCTATTGAGTTACTCTGCAGCCAATGTTTATCTTTACTGTGCCATGATGTGGGTAATTTTTTCGGAGTCTGAACAATTCTACTACGTTGCGATGAGGAGAGAGTACCTCTTCTAGTTACGACCCGGAAACAACTTGTTGGCAGGACAACTACAACAAGTGAAACAAACTATTCTAATATATCAGCCGCGAGTGTAATAAACGAGTGTAACCAAGCAAAGCAACAATGTTCGTGTTATTAAATGCTCTTCTCGGTAGTGTGGGTTCACCGGCTTCAAATTTCTTGGTGAGTGCCGCGAATGTCAAGAGGCTAATATTACAAATTTCAGGCTAAATAATCTTCTATTCAAACATAATACACTCTGCAACTCCAACAAACGACCCATACCACGACACAGACAGCATCGGCTGCAGCGACACTCTTTTACTGATGAGGGCTAGCGACCTTCACGAGACTTTCCGATCACCCTCCGCCCTCACCTAACGTATATCGAGACTAGGCAGTTCATCGATTAACCTTCAGGTTATTAAAATAATAATTTAATTGTTTTTTTTTTGCCGTTTAATGGGAATTTTGTGCTGGAGAAAGTCAACAAAAAGTAAAAAAAATGCCTGCTTTAATATGTTTGACGTCTTTATTTCTTTTATGACACAGGCTAGCACGGTACACCACTTCAGCGTGCTTGTGATTGTCACTGAGGGTGATTATACCGTTTAAATAATAACTTAAAATTTACTTCACCTTAAAAGGCTTCCGTGTTCATATTTCTGTAGGCGTAACAACGTGAAGTTTAAAACGGAAATTCAATATGCCATTTATGACACAGCAAAAATAGTTTAAAAAATGTGTAGTTTTCACGTCTTTCATGCAATACGACCGGCGAAAAATCAACTAACGGATTTATCAATTAATTATTAGTCTATTAAAAGGTAGCGATGAGTCGGGTTTATTTTCTAATCAAACCACAACTCCAATCAACATTCAATGTTTTATGAAAGCTACGGTTTGTGCGAGATAACAAAAATACGTGGGACCAGCGGTTGTATACAAACCAACACACTAAAATTATGGAAGCTTCCGACTTAATAATAATCGGTTTGCTGAATTTCTACGTATATGAAACGATACAACAAAGCCTTTAGTAAGAACAAACGACAACAAAAACATTAAACATTTAGTAAGGAGGGTCAAGCTCAGCCGGAAACGGGCTTGCGTCGTCGAGATCCATGCTTCTGAACGAGCGCCCGTAGCAGACGACGCACGGCGGTATCCCCGCTTTCGCATGTTTCCGATTTCGGCCGCACGGTGGCGACACGGTTCGATCTCGAGGCGAATAGGAGCTGAAGATACCTGTAAGTCACAAGGTCGCTGCTGCCTCACCCATCGCCCGTCGCTCAGAATGGGGATTTTCTCGGCTTATCCTCTCAGAAGAAGCCGGCGCAGAAGGGGACCCTTCCCCCGCCTCGCCGTGCTACAAGTCAAGAAAGAAAGAAAAAATAGAGGACGAGGAGGACTTTCCGCCAGGCGGAAGAATATTTCTGTTGGTCCCCCTTTAAGTTACTACGTTCCCAGGTGCGCTCAGGTTTGGTGCAAGAGTTAGAAATTAATAAAAAAAGCCATTGCAGGGCCCCTTTAAAGGAGAATGCAGGGAATGGTGTTCCGCGCGCCGCTCGTGCCGGCGTCTGCAGCAGTAACCGTTCTAAAGCAATAGCCTAAAACAAATGGCATTTCGCACGCGTGTTCGTCAACGCTTTATTTTCCTTATTTACTTCGAATCTTTTATATCGGGAAAACGTGCGCGTGCGGCGCGTGCGGCGGTGCGAGTGTAGAAGTTATAGTCATTGCACACGAAAAATCCATGGCACCCTAGACATAAACAGCTTCGCTGTAAAAGGCCAGATCGGGGTTTCAGCTCGCAATGTCCGCAGAGGTACCCATGGGAAGTGGTCTCTCACTTAAGTTCGTTCACATGCAGGGAACATTTCTGATAGATCGAGCGACGGTTAGGCACATGCTGTCCAACAACGTCACAGACGGCGCCATCGTCAACGTTGCGAGCATCGCTGCAAGGACTGTCCTCCCGCGGGGAGCGCCCTACTCGGCGTCCAAGGGCGGCGTCGTGACCCTCACTCAGGCACTGGCCTGAAGTCGCCACCAGGGGCATCCGAGTCAATGCCATCCTGCCCGGTCCCGTCGACACTCCAATGCTCGCAGCGATACCTGCGGACATCGTGTCAGTTTTAATCGCACAAACGTCCATGAAGCGAAAGGCACGTCCCGAAGAAATATCGGAGACGATCGCGTTCATGTGCAGCCCTAAGAGCAGCTTCATGACTGGAGCGGCCGTCGAAGTCACGGGATAACTAAAAAGGATATTAATTTAACAAAATGGCGATATGTGTTTTAATCTAGACAGAGCTAAAAAAAATAATAAACGAGGGACCTTGTTATTACGCGAATGCCGTCTTCGTCTTCGCTGTGTGTTTCTCCTAGACCGGCGGATATCAGACGGGAGTATTCGTCACGATCAGTAGGGTGCTTAACAAACAAATGTTAATTCCTTAAGCGTCGCCACTCGGTTTCCCAAACATTGAGTTGTTACAGTCTGCTCATGAAGTAGATCTGACACCCGACCAGCTGGGACGTTTCCTAGGGGTGGTGGTGACAGGAATTCAAGGTGTCGCCATTCTAGTTCGACCATAAGCCGCATAAAAAGCAGCGGAAATGCGTAAAACGAGACGTTTGGGAGCACTGCACATTTGTCATTCCGCAAGGAGCACGAGAACAGTCAAATAAAATGACACGCATAAAATTAAAAAACGGTTAAAGTACAGGCTAGCTGGTGGATATTTACCATGTTGGAACTTAACCCGGAGACTGGGGTAGAAACAGAAACTTAAAAGTAGAAGGGACAGAGACAAGTGAAGAAGAGAACGTCTCAAACGCAGCTAAAAGATTTATTTAGTCCCACATATCGCCGGACTAAATAAATCTTTTAGCATGCGTTTGAGACGTTCTCTTTCACTTGTCTCTGTCCCTTCTACTTTTAAGTTTCTTTTTCTACCCCAGTCTCGAGTTAAGTTCCAACATGGTAAACTACACAAAAGTTGTCGTTTCGTTCAATGTACAGCGCTGTGTTATTTCGGCTTAGCGGCGGATCATTTCACAATAAAGTGTAATTGTGGTTTTTTTTTTTTTGTTTTTGGACAAAGGGAAACGTGTCAGCTTCAAAAGGCGTCTGGTGTTTCTACTGCAGAGGAGCAAATTTAGCCAAGGAGGTTCCACTGGTAGCCCACGGGCTCTTTGACGTCCATCACGCAGCAGCGATACACGACCGTCAGCTCATCCAGAACCAAAACGGAAAGGGTGGGATTTTGCATGCAGAGTTCTGCAATGATAAGCATCGAATGATTGGTACCGAGCCCTCGCCGAACGCACTCCGAACGCCGATGCAGCCCTCGTGCCCAATACGTCCAGAGTCAGGAGGCGTTGCCAGAGTGCGTGCCCAAGCAATGGCGGACTCGCATAATTAGAGCACAAGCGCCACCAGATGGCGCGCCCGTTTCAAAAAGGTCGTTTTTGAAGGATTTGCAACGGTCATTTCTTAGTTTATTTCACTAAAACTCTACAAGTGTAGTAGCCGCGCCTGCCTGTGCCCAGCGGGCGCGGCAAGTGCCGATCTTTTTTTCGGGACCCTCTGTATTTTCGTGGCTTTGCACATCTCTCTCTCTCTCTCTACAGTTCACTGTACCATGGCTTCAGCCTCGATGCTACTGAATATAGAGCAACGTACGCCGCACATCACAGGGGCGCATTGCCTCCCGACCATCCAGAAATTAAGTAGGAGAGTAACCAGAGCGTGAATTCACAGCTGTAGTACTTTCCACTTCTCAGGCACTACAGGCAACGCATGGACGGGCTTTTTACCGCAGCTCGTACGTGCCGAGAGACCAGTGGCAGCTGGCACTTTATTGACGGGTGAACAGAACTGATTTTGTGTCAGATTATTTCAGCAACACTGAGGTAATATACGCCAACCAACATGAACAGCGAGACCCTCACTGTTTTCCTGGGTTATTCTGGCAGTTGCTAAGCGCTGATTTGGCATTTTTAGAGCGCAGCTCTTAGGCGCCCGTTTCCGGCTTGAGCGGCGTCGGCATCGCCGTCGGCGTCGCCGTCGCCGTTGGCGTCGCCGTTGGCGTAACCGCAAGGTCACCCCAAGGTCACGTGACCTCCAAGGTCACGTGATCTTGGGGTCACGTGACCTTGGAGCGCCCTTAGAGTCACGTGACCCCCAGGTCACGTGACCCCCAGGTCACGTGACGCCCTAGGCCACGTGGCCCCCAGGTCACGTGACCCCCAGCCACGTGGTCCCCCAGGTCACGTGACCCCTGGTCACGTGACCCCCGAAGTCACGTGATGATGATGACGATGCGGATGCCGATGACGTCATCAGTGACGTCACTGATGACGTCATCGGCATCCGCATCGTCATCGTCATCATCACTAATGACGTCATCACTGACGTCACTGATGACGTCATCGGCATCCGCATCGTCGTCGTCATCATCATTGATGACGTCATCAGTGACGTCACGTGACCTCCCTGAGGCCATGTGACCCCCTCCCCCCCCCGAGGTCACTTGGCCCCCCTCCGTACCCTCCCTCCTCCTCGTCAAGAGCTGCGCTCTAATTCGGCGTTACAGGGAGTTGTAAACGGCTTTCATTTTTTATATGCAAAGCGTTTCTTACGAAAGAAAACAAAAATGTTAGGGGCCCGGGCGATGCAACAATATTTGTACTTGGCGCAAATACCGCTTAAAACGGATCCCTGACGTTATTGACCTATGAAACACGCGTTTGTTTTTCACCCCACGCAATAGAAGTTCCAGAAAAGAATTAAAGAAAAACGAGCACCGTTCACCGCCTCAACTCGCAGCCAGAACAAGCGGCCACGTGATCTGCAGCCGATTATATGCCGCCAATGTTGATCATAGCCACGCGCTGGGGTTGGCAAAGCACAGGACACGCGCTGAGTTCCAGACATTGTTATGGCTCGGCTATTGTCGTCGTTGCAGCGATTGGTCACGGGCCACTACCCGAATGCCATATCGAGGGATCGATTGTCACGAGCCCAGATCGAATGCGTACGCAGTCTTCGCGTCCACTGTGTGAGCAGCATTTTGAATATCGTATCAGCTGGGGTCGCAAAGCTCGATGACGCATTCCCGGGGATCGTACTGTTGCCATCGTCCCCACAGCTCCGTCATCAAATTTCGCGAAAGAGCAAAGGCGGCTTTGGGAGGAGAGACTGAAAGAAAGCTCCGCTTTCATCCTTTAAATTCCACCGCGACGAAGACGCTTTTTGGTCAGTGGTGTTGCGTTCGAGTATTCTTGGGTCCCACTAGTGCCAAGAAGCTGGTGTAAAGTAAGATATTCCTACCCAATGTCGTTGCACAGCCCCTTTAAGATTGAGATGAAGTATGGACAGTCCTATCGACCACACTCAAAGCATGAGTGTAGCGTTAGATTATAAAAATTAATCATATACAAACCATTAACTCGCTCGAAATTTTATTTTAGCTGGCGCATTGTGTCGGAAGTGAGTTGCCCTTCGTTAAATTGATCCAGGTCAGTTGTTGTATTTCAGAAAAGCCTATCCCACATACTCTGTGCTGTTTGGTGACAAATTTAGGCTGCCTAAAGCCCGCCATGTCCAAACTAAGGTAAGAAGGGAAACAAAAGCACAAAATGCTTCACATTTGAAGCTGCGTCAAAGTGTAACAAGCCGTTGCTACGACCACGCGACGAGAATATAGTACGTTCCCGTTGATGTATAACTCATTTCTACAAAACGCATAAATATAGATTTCACAGCTTTCTTTGTGTGTGTGTGTTGTGTGTGTGTGTGAAAAATTTGTAATGTTCGTAATGATAATAGAAATGTCGTAATATTCGTGTAATATTTTCCCACACGTTCTACTAATGTAGCCCACTTACAGGAACTGAGCTTAGCCATACAGATGATGCCAATCAGAAGAACTCAGGCAGTACAAGCAACCAGACTGAGTGCCGTTCGCTAGAACTCAATGGCCGTCTAGCCATCGTCACCGGAGGTGCGAGTGGGATCGGCAGGAGTGTCTGCATGGTACTCGCCCGAGAGAGAGTCACCGTCGTCGTGGCAGATAAGAACAAAACAGGCTCCGACGAAACTATACAGATGCTGCAAGGTACGTAGTATCACGATTTTCTTGAGATTCAGTTTTTACCATGCTGAATTTTGAAAATCTTGAAAGGCCGGCGCCACCCCAAACAAAAAGAATAAACACTTTTGCCCGCCATTTTGAAAATCGTTAATTTCGTTTCAGGCAACGTAATGCAGCGATACACAAACGTTTACCTCGACATCTTGAGCACAATGCTAATCAATCGAATTCAGATAGGCACATCACTAAACATTTGACAACTCCGAATTGAAAAAGAAAAAAAAGCTCGACCGAAAAAGGAAAAAAAAACGCAGGACATGATTGATTATGAGGGGGTTCAGACACCATAGCATTCGTTCGAACTTCCGCACACCTTCAAAAGCAGCGATTGCAGGATTGAGTGTACACTTCGGGCACTGTCACCGTACGATCATTACAAAAGAATCATTATCTGGAAACATCGGGAAACTCGTCGCCAACCCCAGCACAACGGGAGCTACGGCTCCTGTTCGCGACAGATGCACGGCGGAAGTGGTCCGCTTCGCTCCCTCCGGGAGGTGCTCGACTTCTTGAACGGAGGGAGCCCTCATCTATACTGTGAACTATTAGGCCGCACTCCCACATGCCGATACATCTTACAAAAGACAGTCTGCAGACACCAGAGAGCTTTCTGGGACCGTTTTTGCCCATCCGATACGGTACGGTTGGCCCTCATGTGCGCACTGCGCATATGCGAGTCTTCTCTGATAGCGCATGCGCAGTTCATACCGGACGGCCCACCGCACCGTATCGAATGTGCAAAAACGGTTTCCTAAAACTGTCTACTGTCTGAAGGTACGTTCCAAGCATACGCATGCATAAAGCAAACACGCTTCGCAAATACTTGGGGCGTATACGCGCACATAGTTATGTGATTGTGCCTGCAGCCAACACCGCGTATTTGGTGTCATCCATGAAAGGTGTCACTGCGGCTTAATGATACGCTACTCGTGCACAACGCGACCTGACACTTTTTGACCTCGTGAATTACACTATGCGGAGAGCAAGTCGTCTGCTTCTTGCTCAGGAGGGGCGGTGACGTCAGAACGACGCCGAGCTCTGATTGGCTGAGTTCAAAAAAATAGTGGGTAGACGTTAAGGGCACAGGGTAAGGCAAAAAATGAAAAAAAAAATCGATTTTAGTTTTTTTTTGCAATTTAACAAGTTTAGTTCTTTCTGCACATTTTCCATTGTCACAGTGTTCTTTAAAAGTTATATTTCGGGCTGAAAATCCCTTCTTCCGAAAGCAAGTAGCAGGTGACCACGCCTCCTTTTGGGATACGCTCCCTGTTTATCAATAAATTTTGCCACAAAACAAATTCAACATTAGACCTAAAGGCTTGTCCAGTAACAGATAATCTTTAAAAAAATTATCTGACAACTATTGCATAGCATTTTTTCAACCAAGACAATCCCGAGACGTTGTGCACGTTTTTTCCAGGTGTGTACCATGTGTACTTTCAAGTGTTTGTGTTTTTGTAACGACAAAATGGCGGCATTGGATGCTGTTCTTTCATTCAATGGTGGTAGCATTGCACAAGCCAATGTTTTGAAGTCCTGTGGATGGAACCATGTGTGGAACACCATCAAGTGGCTGAGGGAAGTTGACGTCACTCGAATATACTTTACGGACCAAGCTACACGGCAGGTCACAAAAGAGGCCCGGCAAGCAAGGCGATGAGCCGAAAAGCAAAGACATGTCTTTAGCAATGCCTTCCAAGCTGGCGGCTATCGAAAAAATGACTCTAAGGCTGTTGGTGCCATTACAAATTTGTTATTCACCCGTTTTTTTACTTTAAACTCAATTATCTCAAAACAGTGTTTTTTAGTACATAGGTACCATTTTTTCCTTAACCTGACATTATAGAGGGTTGATTTTTTATTCCTACCACCTACATGGGTGTCGAAAAATACTGAACTAGAATTAAAAATATGCACCCAGCAGTTTTTGAGTTATAATTTTTTTAATACATGAAAAAAACTAAAATTTCAGTACTATAATAAAAAAAATTGAGAAAAATCTTATTTTAGATTGGTTCAAATAATTCTAGTTCAGTAGATAAAGCACAAAATTTCGAACAAAATGATATATACATGACAGGAATACTCCTAATAGTCGCCGAGAAAAATGTTCCTCAACATGGCCTCAAATGCATGGGGAGCATGGGACTTACCCTGTGCCCTTAATGCTCGATGCCTTGGGGTCTACCCACTATTTTTTTGAACCAGCCAATCAGAGCTCGGCGTCGTTCTGACGTCACCGCCCCTCCTGATCAAGAAGCAGACGACTTGCTTTCCGCATTCGCCTTTGCCGGAGAGCAACGTACAGCCTGTACCCTAAAACGATTTCGAGGGTTTCCTTCGACTCAACAATAAACTCTCGGCATCGCCGAGACGCTCATTCTCCACCCGACTGTAGTAAGATACCAAACTTTCAGGACTAACCGTTACTTTATTCGAAAGTTATACGCAATTTTTTTAAACATTTCAACGGGAAAATGACGGCCGACTGGGTCGTCGAATACATGGAAGCTGAATGGCGCCAGTCACCGAGAATGAGCCCCATTTTCGAATTGAAAGTTTTAGAAAATCACTTATAACCTTTGAATAAGGTGCAAGGTTACTTCTAAAACTTAGGCGTCTGATTGGACCGCTTGTGCTACATTTGGGCGGAAAATGAACGTTTGGCAAAACGTAGTTTATTTTTCCAACAAAGAAAGGAACAAAAAACTCAGTAAATCTTTTGGATGACACGCTGCATAACATCGAAGGTCGAGTCGACCATCTTTTCTAGGCTCAGAGCAACCCGCCGGCCTTATTGTCATAAAGGAAGCAAATTAGACGTTAAATGATTAGACAACGTGAGTTTAGTCCGACTTTTGTGGTATGTCGACATTCTTAACCGCTGCAGAAGAGAAACTTAGCCAGCTCAATGCAACTGAAGCGCCTGCGCCAAAAAAAAAAACTTTCTCGATGATGAGGGCAAAGTCAGAACTAACATTTCTGTGTCTCGCCCTGGCCACACTGCCATCTGCACTTTTGCCCTCGTAAATATTATTAGTAGCCTTTCGTTCCATCTACGAGGTCTCACTTTGTATGCCGCCAGCACATGTGTCTGGCGCATTCACCGCAGGAGAAATCCCGGGGATTTCTCCCGGCTTTCGCGCGCATCACGAGATGAAAACGCGAGGCTTTTGCACATCGCAAAACCTGACGTTTTCGTTGTGGGATGCGCGTTCCAGGAAAATCCCCGGGATTTCTCCCTCGTGTGAATGTACCCCTTATCGCTCCAAACCTTCGCTTCTTGGTGTAAAAATTGGGGCTTAAAATCATCCCGGTTGTGTGGATAAGTTGTGTTTTAGTTCCCTTGGCTATAACTAGGGTTCCGTGTTTTTCGGGTAAATCCGAAAAACTACGAAAAACATCCGCCGGTAAAATTGTGGTCAATTCGGTTTTATCCGATAAACTCCGAATTTTGGTGTGCCAATGCATCAACCCCCATCCCCACAAAACAAAAAGGAAAGAAAAACTAAATAAAGACAATATTTACAATTAAGTTTGATCAGTGCACAGGGTAAATGGTCCCGGGAAAAATGCCACCACATGTTATTTTTCAAATCTCGGATCATTACCATAAGAGGGTCTTACCGCTTATCTCGTAAAGGTTCAGGACGACATGTCATTGTATTTTTGGGTCACGACAAAAGCCTCTGTATTGTTTTCTAGTTTGGGTCATACTTTTCGTGCTTCAAAAGGAGAAATTGTATTTTCGTAACAGTGAAAGCTATGGACCATAGAGATTGCATGAAATTGGGAAGACGGGCAGTTGAAACTTCCTATTACATCCTTTACCCTCCACCTTTCGCGGCCGCGGGGTTGCATGGAATAGAATGGGATGAATACGTGCTTCCCAGCGACTACCATCAGGATCGAAGCCACACGTATGTGCAACTATTGCCGTGGGACAAATTAGTATTGCCAGTGGCAATGGCACCAAAACCAAATCCAGATGAAGAATTATTAATTGATATAAGCGCGTTTTATTTTTCTTTATGTAGCATACGTTTACACACGGATATTATTTATCTCTTTTTCATACCCCAGTGAAAAAAGTCATTTGTATGAGAAATTTCTCGTGTCCAATAAACACATATGAATCATACAAGAGATATAAGAACATATAAGAACCATATAAGAACTATATAAGAACTATATAAGAATTATATGAGATATATAAGAACCATATAAGAAACTTATAAGAAACTTCTCACAGGTTTCTTATATGGTGCTTGTATGTTCTTATATATCTTATATAGTTCTTATATAGTTCTTATATGTTTCTTATATGGTTCTTATATGGTTCTTATGTGTTCTTATATATATTGTATCATTCATATGTGTTTATTGGACACGAGAAATTTCTCATTCAAATGAGAAATTTTCAATAGGAGTAGAAAACACTGCGAAATTAAGCCACGAATTTCGGAGGTGTTGGAATCAAACACAAAAATAAACTCCTATAAACCTGCGAATTTTCGGGGGAAAAAAATTACCTCCGAAAAACACTCTCCGAATCGGACGAAAAATAAACTCCGAACACACGGAATTCCTAGCTCGCGTTGGAAGAACCTACGGACCCTGGGTTTAGAGGAGCGAAGCAACAAGTTTTGTACTTTGTACTTTTGTACTGACGTTTTGTGAGCAATGAAACACGCCTTCGTTTCTCCCACACGCAATAAATGTCACAGAAAAAATTAAAAAAAAAAACGAGCAGCGTTCACTTGCATCGACTCGCAGCCAGAACAAGCGACCACGTGATCTGGAGCCGATTATATGCCGCCAGTGTTGATCATAGCCACGCGCGCTGGGGTTGGCCAAGGCACAAGACACGCACCGAGTTTATAGTATGGTTCGGGAATTGTCGTCATTGCAGCAGATTGGACACGCTACCCGAGTGCTTCTCCAGCTATCGATTATCACGGCTCCAGATCCAACTGCCCACGCAATGCTTGGGTCCAATCCTATGAACCGCATTTGAAAATCGTCACTAGGCGGCACCGCGTCCACCCAGCATCGTCATCAAGCTTTGCGAAGGACGGATTGAATGAGAACGCTCGCTTTTGTCCTTGAAATTACACCGCAACAAAGGAGTTTCTTTGCCAGTAGCATTGCTAGCGAGTATCCTTGGGTCCTACTAAACTCTGTTTCACCTTATGTTGTACCGCAGCGAAGGCTAGAAGCGCGAGCTCATAGCGTTGGCGGCTGCCCTTGGTGCACGAGAGCTTGTGCCTCCGAGATGTGCCCTAGAGCAAGCAGCTCGCGCTTGTAGCTTTTCCTGCGGTACAACACAAGGGTGAAACGAAGTGTCGTTCTAAGTAAAGCTCGTGTAAGAGTGAAAACATTCCAATAGACTACTTCCATAAAGCCCTGCATGCAACACGGCGCGCGTTGCACTCTGGGAACTAGTTGGCCAGGAAGGAGGGTGCCATGGTTTCGGTTTCGATCGACACGTCGACAAGAGGTTATACAGAGGGCGTGGACTATTAACGGCCGTGATCTCACGTTTTCTGGTCCCGAGAGCATCATTTTTGGTCTCTAAACTAACCTAAATGGCCAGATCTCGAAGCTATAGCACAAGCCCGAGACGTATAGCTTGTCTTCACACATGCTTGTTGTATTTTTGTACACGATCGAGCCTTTCTGTTAGCGTTTCTGAGGTATGTAAACTAGCCAGTGCTGGGAATCTCGACGCTGCAAGGCTCGGGGATCTTGCTTGTGTACGAATCAACAAGCTGTAGCAAGCAATAAGTATGCATGCATCGAGCTCGCGCCTTTACATTAGTTTGGTTGATCAGGAAGTTTGTCTGTTTCGTGCGTCCATAGACGAAATATAACTTTTTGCAATTACTGTTTTTCTTAATACGCCTGAGTACGCGAGGTAAAACTCGGAGGCGCCATTGAAAAGCTCCATTTGAACACACTTCTCATCGCTTATCTGTACTGCCCCGCAGCACTGCACGAATTCGTGAAGTCCCCAACCGCTTGCATTTCACCAATATTCAACATCGTATACGCATAAAGTTATCCTGCAATCATATAGGCACATTCGCACATACAAACCGTTTTAAGAAAGCAAAAGTCGAGCACTTGTGTGAAGAATGTCGCACCATTCGGTGGAAGTGCGCCGGACGGGCGTGAACCCCGGCGCGCCAAACGAACGAAATTATTCAAAGCGCATTTGACGGTTGCTAATTGCCATAATATTTGTTATGTGTTTGCTTTCTTCCTCACTGAGTATGCCGAGATAATTTCAGACACACCGTTCAGGCACAGATCTTGGGCGTCAGTAAAATGTCGTCCAAAAAGGCTTAGCGAGGAGGGGACGCTTGTTAGGGCCTCCGTCGTAGCTAGCCGATCTCAGCGTTTGCGAAAACTTAATCTTATATCAGCATAAAATTTGAGTGTGAGATATGTGATGACACGAGGAAGACATCATAGTAACTTTTGTGCAATAGTGAGGTCGAATTTATTGCGTTTTTTTAAAGTTAACGCGCCAACGCTGGCTCAACTTTGATACTCCTGTGAGAATGCGGCTTGCTTTTCGCCTAATGAAGTAACAAGAAGCGGACTTTTGGCAAACAAACTACGTGTAGGGCTCAAGGTGACCAAATTTCAGTTGTAGTTCACTGGCACTAGACGGGATTACTGACACGAGCTCAAAGATGCACTCGTGGGGTGAGGTGACTAAGTCACGTCTTACTACGTTTGCATACGCACGCACAATATCCGGTGTTATTTATTTTTATTTATTTATTTATTCATGCTGTTGGCCTATTGGCCGTTACAGGAAGTGGGTTATTAGTAAAATTACCAAAATTTAAAGCACACTTCCACGAATGATAAGCACATGAATGATTCAGACACAGATTCATTTAAACGTATATAAATATAAGCGAACTAAAGAACGCAGAAAAGAAAATCAAAGAAAAATACAATATATGTGTTGTTGGACGAGGCCTTTCAGGCCGGCTTCAAAACCGTCAAGGGTGTCACATGCAAAAGCATCTTGCGGGAGGTTGTTCCACTCAGCTATGGTCCTGGGAAAAAAGAATATTTAAAAATGTCTATCCGGGCTTTCATCGGCATCAACATCTCGGCATGGCCGCCCCGAAGTCCTCTAGTAGGGCGAGACTTTTGGGAACCAAGGAAAATGCCCCGGTCTTCGTTTTTGTATCGCTCGAGAATGAGTGTATTGTACATTCGTGAAAAGTCAGATAGTCGAAAACGCAAGCAGCGCGTTCGGTCGCGGCGTGATACCATGAGATGAAGCTGCTCAGTCGAAACCGAAACTGAGTGGCCAACTAGTTCCCAGAGTGCACTGCGTGGTATTTCGCCGCGCAGTGGGGCGCGTCGGTTTGGAAGAAGTCTATCGAATGATCCTTGCACCACGCCTTTAACGGGATACTGCAGCGAGGATGCTGTAGGTAATGCCCTTGATCGTGTTCAAAAACTAGGTTGAATGTGATCCACAATATTCGTAGCTGACGATCGCTGGTTTGTATTTTGAGCCTGGTGGATCGCGCTTTTCGTTGCTAAACGAGCCCGCTCTGGCAAGCGCTCGGCGAACAGCGAGACGGAGACCACGTGACATCCGACGCAATCGTGATGTAGTTCTTGTCGGGACGAGCAAAGCTACGGAGAGGCTGACGTCGAGAGGACGGCCCTAGTCAGTTCCAGCCTTCCGAGGCGGCTGCTGTTTGCTGCGACTCTCGAGTGACGGGTTAATTCTTTCTGTAATGCTCGTCAGCAGGAGAGATGAAAGGGATTCTCGGTGGAAGGGGTTCTCTCCTTCGCTCTTTCCGCGTCGTGGCCAGGCGGGGCTGGTGCCGTCACTACCTGTCAAGGTTCCCAGACGGGCATTACAAGCGAGGGCGTGTTAGCGACCATCCACCGGAGTGGTCGCTCGCTATCTTCGTTCATTTCCGTTTCAACAATTCCTTTACCGTGACTTTTTAACAAGTTATTGGTGCAGTTCGATGCGACGCTGCTCCTTTGAACGTATCGACGACCGCGCCCTTGCCGCGTCTCAGTGGTTGCACTTTGGCAGTGCGTGCGCTTGCCTAAATTTCTCATCCGCAGCTGGCACCCCAGACGCCCATTGGCTGTATAAGCTATGCAAACATCACCGTTCTGTACACGTGGTATTTTTGCAGGCGTTGTCAATGCGCCGCTCGGTCTGCCTACTGGTGTTCGTTCACAGACGTATACACGGGCGACCACCGGGCCATATGCGTGGAACATTTCCAGCTCTGAGTGACGTCGAAGTCCTCGTTCAAAGAGGTCGGAGTCTCCGTTTCCAGAAAAGAGCGAGTCAGCGTCGGCGGTGAACAGCGCCGGTACTACGCGGGAATACCATGGTCGAACTGGGGAAACTAGCGAAACGAGCGTCTGAAGATGTGACCAGTCAACCAACCTGCGAGTGAGTCCCAGGAAACACGTTCAAGCATGCAGTTACACAAAGGGAAGGAAAAAAGTGCGTACGACGGGTGATTTCAGAGCCGCTGCAAAGTGAGCAAGCGCTCGGCAGTGCCAAAAAAAGAACGAGATGGCGCAGGCGAGTTGGTGTAGATTTATCATTGCTTTAAAACAATCTGAGACTAGCGACGAGGAACGACGAAGAGACCGCAGTGGTAGACAAAAGAACATCGTGCGGCAGAAGGCAACGTCATCTTGTTGAGAGGTTTCCTTCATGTCTTTCTGTTCATTCTTTTACCGCTTCAGATTCTTCTCGTTCTCTACGATCTCAAGTGGTTTAAGAAAACCGAAGAGCAAATCGACGAAATGGCACAACGAAAGGGGCAAGAAAAGAATGGATCAGCGTCAGTGCGTCTGGAATTTCTCCTGCACAACAACTCCAGGGCGTTACCACTGGACTTGTATGAAAATCGTTTTTCTTTTCTTCTTTTTTATATCGTCGCAAGGCTGCGTTTTACAGATTTTTCAATGGCCGACTCGTCTACAACCAACCCTTGCGTGCCCGCAAGGTGACAACCTTATGTGCCCAGAGAAGAAAACTTTTTCAAGATCGTCTGCATACTGTGCTCAAGTGCATGCGCTAAGTACACGTCTTCTTGTCCTGACGGAACGCATTGTCCTATGACATGGACGGTGTCTTCCAATGCGCGGCAGATATCCACCTCGAGCGTTGGCGGGACCTCGTGCTTCTGTGGATGCGGGTGCCTGTAGTCAATAAGAGAGTGAGAGTGACAGGATGTTTCTTTCCATGGAACGATGACCTTGGTGACATCACGGAGCGGAACCAGCAGCCAGTACCCCACCGGAACGCCTCCTCGAGCAGTGCCTCAATGCCGCTGGGCCTGGCGGCGCTGCCAGACGTGGCGCTCAACTCCGTCGTCTGCCAGGGGTGCCGCGATCTTGCCTCCCATTATTATGTGGCCGTTTACGTGGTATGTCCGCAGTTATTCAGCGTGACCACTTGCGAAATGAGGGCGAAGATAACCTTGGGACATGTAGCGTCACGCGTTCCCGTCAACAATTATGCCTTTGTTTTTGGACGCCGATGTCTGAAGTCCCAAAACAAACAAATGACACTGTGCTCGGTACAGGCACGACTATTTGCGGTCACGCTCTCAAGCACACCGCACGAAGCGAGTTTGCTTTCTACAGGCTTTGGGCATGTCTGCAGAAAGTTTTACTATGACCAATGTGAGAAGGCCGTCGTACGGGGAAGAGCCTCGGACAGTGTCTATCTTCAGACTGTGTTTTATAGAATGTACTAGCAATGTGATCGCTGCTTAATGGTGATGCGATAACTATGTACAAACGACTGCACTCTCGCGGCGCTTCATTGCATTACCGAGCCCGGGAAGCCACTACTTAAAGTGACTTATCCCGACATCGAGGAGCCACATCCCGATTTGGCATTTTCACGGTCACAGAGCCAATCCACCGGTCTCACGTATGCGAGGTCCACCCACCCCGCAGCCAAAATGGTGGCCGCAGCCGAAAAGGCGGCACTTGCACTCGGAGAGAATGTCATCACCCTAGCAAAGGCGCAGCCACGACAGGCAACATTGAGGTACTTTAATCTCGGCGCTATACTATAACCTTTCCGAAAATCGAATCTGGCGATTTCGATAACTACATGTCTATGTGTATAATCATCAGTACGTGCTATTGGCGGCCTTTTGATGGCTGATGAAGGAAGAACTTTTAAGACAGACACTGAGATACAGTATACAGTATACTATAGAATACAGGGTAGTGTTTGGAGCCGAGCGGCTCGAGCGGGGCGCGTGGTGTAGATTTTAGTAGACTGTACCAGAGGTTAGTTCACTGAATTGTTGTTTGATGTCACCGTGACGACAATCATGAGGCTTCTATGCGCGATGGATTTAATGGTGTCATGTAGATTTTTGCTATGCTCGGTTTTGGCACTTCTCAGACAGCTCATGACGGCAAAATGTGGTGAATTTCATTGAGCGTTTTACTTAACTAAGCGCTTCGAACAGACTGGTAAGTTCTCAATGCGCAACAAACCAAAAAAAAAATTAACCAATGACTGTGAAGGGAAAACACTACAATCTTCTTACTTCTGACTTTGACGAGAGCAGGCACTATGGGATTAACCCGTCTATTAGCGATGTGCGCGACCAAAAGCGTCGCTGCAGTCAGCTTTCCACGATTGGCCAAACCCTGGGCATATGAGCATTATCAGATTGTCAACTTTGGCGGTGGTAGTTTCAGATTGCGATGGCTCCTGAGCTTCCACTGTGCTTTTTGAACACACCCGCCAAACTCGTCGTCGCACCTCATGGTAAGTAGCCAGGATAACAACTGGTGACGTCACGGCAAGGCAAATCCCAGTCGTGACGTCACGGATGGAAAACCATAAGGGGGCGCCACCGAAACATCTTGGCGCTAGCCTCGCCGTTGCTGGGTACTGACGGTTATTTTCACTCACTGGTTTCTTCGAACTACAACGTCTGCAGTGTGAAACTATCGCGGCAAACCAAACGCTCGCGGCGCATAAGATACTAGGTCTGTTCGATTCGCCTGAACTGGCTGAACTAGTTCAGCAGTGCAAGAACTGGCGCATTCGATTCAACCGGAAATTGCGCGACCGCTGCACTGGCGCGTTCGATTCATCCTAGTTCTGAACGAGTTCTGTCCCAGTTCCGGAAATGCTTGCACCGGCTCCGAAGCCAGTTCAGCGTTCGTGCAGTAGCAGACGACGAAAGCAGACGACTCTTCTCTTTCTTGCTCGCTGTGCTCGGTCATGTTTGTCATACACAATAACGTAGAAACGGAAGTCTTCCCACTCGTGGACGAAAATGGTGTACCCGTAGTGGACGGACGCGGGATGGTGTACGTTACCGAGGGTAGGAATTAGCTCGAATTAGATATGTTAAAAATCGTAAGAAGGCTGCGTAGGCTTGCTTACGCAGCCTTGCTTACGTTTGGTGAATGACTTGCTTAAGCCAGTCATTACCTAGCGATTATACATCGATGTTTACAATGTTCGCATTCTATTCTTTAAGACGGGGAACGAGTTACGCTCGTCTTTGCCTCCGAACCGGACGCCGACCCAGCTGTCCTGCAGCCTGCGTGTCCGCCCACAACGGACGTCGACGGGCAGCTCTGGAGTGCCGTGAAGACGAAGTTCTTCATCGGCTCTTATAAAGAACTAAAAGAGCGTTTGAGAGCAAAGGGGGTTTCAGGTATGCCTTTGTCAGGATATTTTATAATACATGCTAATATGTAGTAAACATCATGTTTAGGACCAAACGAGCCCTGTGGCAGGAGCTGGCCGACACCGTCGTCGGAGAGTTCGGCGGCGTTGTCACCGCTGACCAGGCTGAAAACAAATGGAAGTCCTTAGAACGAGCATACAAGAACGCCAAAACAAAAAACAACAAGTCAGGCCACTCTAGGGTGCATTTCGAATACGAGGAGTACGTACTTACATTCACTAATTCTTTATATAGGTCATCACTTGTAAACGTGCTGTTTCTGTGGTTTAGTGAGCTTCGCGACATCCTGGAGAAGGAGCACCACATTTCTCCAACCGTGTTGTTGGCGCCGGGAAGAGTGCTTCAGAAGGAAGGAGAGACCAGGTAAGTACTTAAAAAACGTATAATAAACGTAACATTAAAAAAAAAATTGTTTCAGCACCGAGGTTGAAACCTCCCGAGGGACAGAGGCAGGACCCTCCTCCCTTGCCTCAGGGGTGGCTCCGCCCTCAAACCAGCGTGCCCCGGCCGGCACACCGAGCAAGAGAAAGCGAGAAACCGCCATCGGCTCGCTGCTCAAGGTGTTCGCCGACATGGAGGAGAGTCGCAAGCAGCGACACAAAGACCGAATGGCTCTTCTCGAGCGCCTCGTGACTGCCATTGAAAAGAGCGCGCCGGCAGAGTAGACGTTCTTCAATTACTACAGTTTGACTGTTTCGCAGACCGTTTTATTTTTTAGTTTTATGATTTCGACTGGTGCACAATTGTGCCGTACAAATAAATTCGTTCAAATTGTCTCTATGATTTTGTTTGCCCCTTTTCTGTAGTTCCCTGATTCATTCTTAGTTTTTAAAATTATTTCCGAGTTTTGCAGCATGTATTTTTTTTACCGCCATATCTAGTTTGTTTTCTTAAGTTTTGTTGATTGTTAGGCTGAAAATAGCTTGGGGAACAAGGTTACGTTTTAGGAGTCAATGGCACTGACTACCTGTGCATGCCCACATATATGTCTTCTGCGATACGAATGTTGTATCAAAATAATACTGTACGCAGAAATGAAGGAACGAAGTAACCCGTTACTTTGTTTAATCGTGTTTTCATGAAGTCAGTACGTTTCATTTTCCAAAGCTCAAGTACCATCTTCGCATGTTCACACACGCACGCACGCACGCATAATATTTTTGGAAGAGCAGGTGTAGATATCGCTTCCTAACATTCGGTCTTAGCAATGGCCTCTCGGATCCGCTCGGAGAAACTCCTTGTGGCGTGGTCCGGTTGGATCGCGTGGTCGTCGTCGTTGGTGACCTGGTCAGGCGGGCGGGCGTTGTTCAGGTCATCGAAAAAGTCTCTCTCTGCATTACAGAGGTTGTGGAGAACGCAGGCGCCCATAACGACAAGGCAGCACTGTCTGATGCTGGCGCTATCGACCAAGTACATTCTCTGAAATCGTTGCTTGAGCAGCCCGAAAGTGTTTTCGATTGTCACTCTCTGTTGACCGTGCCTCATGTTATACGTAGTCTTCCAGGTCGGCAGGGCCGCTTTTGAAGACTTGAAGGGGGTCATGAGGTATGGCAGCAGGGGATAAGCCGAATCCCCCAGCAGGTACCCACCCGCACATTTAGCTTCCGCGTCCTCGAAGACGGGGCTCTCCTTCAGAATGCGGGCGTCGTGCGCTGAACCGGGGAACCCGATGTAGACGTCGATGAATCGATTTTGATCATCGCAGATACCCTGCAGAACAATGGAATGAAACTTGCTCCGATTGTAGTAGGAGTTCGGAGACTCGGTTGGTCGCAGGATTTCTACATGGCATCCATCAATCGCCCCGATCGTTTTGTGGGGCCCTTTCCCCTTAGTCTTCCTCAGGAAGCCGGCTTGGCTCCTCCGACGTCTTTCCTGGTCAGGCCAGGTGATTATTTGCGCACTGATACCGTTCAGAAAGTTCAGCACTCTTTCAATGCAGAGGTGAACGGACGACTCCGTTATGTCAAAGCGATCCGCAATCTGGTACATTGTGGCTCTCGTGCCTAAGTAACTAAGCACAATCAGCAACGTCTTCTCCGCAGAAATCTGCGGTCGTCCACCAATGGAATCCGGGTAAAACGCCGAAGCTTCATATCGACCAGCCAGCTCCGCGTGTGTCTCTCTCGAAAGCCTGAACAAGCGCATAAATTCGAAATCGAAGTAGGTGTCGATCACCTTTTCGTAGTACAGGGGAACCCTGTTCCTGTCAGTCCGTGCCGAAACAATCGAGGCAAGGGCGATGATGTCGTCGAGCTCATCGTCGCTCTCGTCTTCGATGAGCGCTACCGCAGCCGCCAGTAAATTCTGACGGGACATCGTCATCTTGATCTCGCGAATGTATCCAGGTACGTAGTCGATGAAATGTCTATGAAAGCGATCGCAGCACGGAATCAGACGATATAAAATGCAGATATGTTTCATTGGATGCTGCACGCACTTTGTTATACAATGCATACATGTAAAATATTTTTGTCAAAGAAAGTAATATAAAAATAACGCAAATGATCTTATCCAAGCGCTAGCAGACAAAATTCCATGGCGACACAGCCAGACGGCAAAAGCAGACGACGCCTTGCGCATCCCTTTTATCGGTACTCCGGAAGTCGATCACAGCGCCAGTCCTAACGCGGTGGCTGCACTGGTTCTGCGCCGCCGCTGCACGACTCCTGCACTCCTCTGAACTCGGACAGAACTAGTTCAGAACTTTCTAGCCGAATCGAACAGACCTACTGTGTATGGCCCCGAATGACGTCCTATACAAGCTGCGTATAATTCAGACAGATGTTTAACACCTGCACAAGATGACACTCCGACGTGCGCGATCGAAAGCGTCGCGGTGGTCGGCCTTCCACGATTGGCCGAATGCTGACTATGACGTCAGCAAAGGAGTTCTCATCGACGGAAATAAGAGGAACGTGAGCAGATTATTTTTGACGGTGTTGACAGTGTTGGTTTAAGAGCGCTATGCTTTCAAGCTTCCGCCATGCTAATTACAAACACCATCGAACTTGTTGTTCGCAAGGTAATGACGTCACGAAAGTTAACCATACGAGGGCGCCACCAAAGCATCTCACCGCTAATGGTTAACAGGGAGTTTTCGTAGATCGTTCTGGCGTCTCCGCTACGCCTCCGCTATTAATAGCGGGAGCTCGCGCTGCCACTTTGGTGCATGCTCCGAAGCGCGCGCTCGTAGCGGTAGCTGGCCTTTGAAAACGATCTACTAAAACTCCCTAACGTCTTTCACTCGTAGGGGACGTTCCTCGTGAATCGAGCTTCGGTGACGTCGATGCTGGCCAAGAACGTCACGGACGGCGCCATCGTGAACATCGCGAGCATCGCTGCGAGAACGGGAGGCTTTCCGGGCCTCTCGGCCTACTCGGCTTCCAAGGGCGGTGTCATCTCGCTGACCAAGGCTGTGGCACTCGAGGTGGCGACCAAGGGAATCCCGTGTCAATGCCATCCTACCGGGTCCCGTCGACACGCCTTTGCTCGAAAAGGCGCCTGCGGACATGTTGGCCGTTTTTAATAGATCAAACCGCCTTGAAGCGCAAGGCCCGTCCCGAAAAAGAAATATCCGAGGCGATTGCGTTCATGTGCAGCCCAAAGAGTAGCTTTATGACAGGAGCGGCCGTAGAAGTCATTGGATAATTTACTATTTAGTCATAATGCAAGCGCGATTGTTTCGAAGGCAAAATTTATTTTAAGAATAAATAGGACCGAACACTTTTGATAAATGACAAGAAAGTAGCCTATCTCCTAGGTATTCGCCCTTTTTTCTTTGACAACAAACTCAGTGGTGCCATCTATTGGGTAGCCACGGCACCCTTCCGATGGGACGAATCTTTATCCGAATCGAGATTCGGAGCCGAATCTGAAGATTCGGAAAGATTCGGAAGAGTAGCCGAATCTCAAGCGATTCAGAAAAGTTCGGAAAGATTCGGAGCGTTGCCATGGTTGCCAGATCATGTTGATGAGTGTTTCAACTTTTCGTGATATTACATTCACTAAATTCTACAAAGTGCACAAAATAATGTTGTATTACGATATCATAGTAATAAATAAAATTTTCCGCTTTGTTTATATTATTTTGGATGGCTCTCGAGAACGGTAACGCGAGAAAATTGGTTTCGGTTCCGGATTACGACGACCAAAATAGGCATCCTCGGTACACGTGGAAATACAAGCACATGTTTTTATCGTCGCAAGAGATCGATGCCGTACGTGGTGTTCGCTAGAGCACATTTCGTGCCTATAATTACGGTCATAGTGGCACACACCACACAAGTGAGTATGTTCGATTCGAATATCTCCAACGTGTGTACGCGGAAACAATCTGAAACTCCTTGCGCCGCACTATTAGTCTCCTGTATTGCATTTGTAGCTTTCTGGTTAATGATATCCGATTTAGTTACAGTGTTTGTTTCCGAACAATAAAGTTGCGTTGGACACCTCTGTGTTGTGTTTCTTTTTCATCGAATGCAACGCGTAACATTTCACGGCCGACTTTCTGGAAAGAACGGAGAAACGCCACCGGTGCTGGTACGCGGTCCAAGTTGCGACGAGCAACATTCATCTCGCGCCTTACAGGTACAGACATACGCAGCTCTAGAGAAGGAGACGAATCATTTCCTCGCCTGAATAAATTTATTATCCGTTGCGCCACATTATGTATGATACACAGCATTTCGCTACATTCTACCGATCACCGCGAAACCGCACAGAAACCGAGACGTATGTACCTTGGTTAGGCCTACGTCAACCACACCGATCAGCTCAGCTGGACCTGGCCGCGTGCCAGGGTTTAGAATGACAGTACAGTACATACCATACGTTGAAATAAACAAGACAAAATCTGGTTATATGCAGTAACAGTACCTAAAGAAAAGCACAACTGACCGCATTCGCGAGGTTTACGACAAGGTTCACGCTGCCGTACGCAACCAGCGACGAATCTGCCGAATCTCCGAATCTTCCGAATATTCGTCGCGGGAAGTTCGGAAATTTCCGAATCTGTCCGAAATCGAACCTCCGGTGATTCGTCCCATCACTAATATCTTCTAATTTTTTACACATCATTCGAGAGCAGCGGAAGAGTGGGAGCGCTCCGGCGTTCTTGGAGGCTCTTTACTTCGGTCGTCTTCGGCAACGCCACCTCCAGGCGTTGCCGCACTTAGTTTACCTGACGAGGTAGGGAGGACAGGCTGTCCCGACGAGAGCGGCGGAAGGACAGGAGCGCACGTCGAGGCAAAAGCGAACGGGAACTTCAGGGTGGAGTCGGCGATTCGGGGACCTGAACTACGAGGTGATGCCTGACGGAACACGAAGTTCATCACGCCGCGCTCCACGACCGGAAGTCGTCCACGTCGTGCGCCTCAAGCGGTACTACGCTCGATAGGACTGTGAACTGTGCTTCCGTACTACGCTCGACAAGATTGAGTTTTACAAGCATCCGTAGTTTGCCATTATTTTTGTTTATTTTACTGCTTTGTTTCTCTAGCACGCTGCATCGAGACGATGCGCGTGGGGAGTAATGCCACGCGCGTCGCCGAGTGAGCGCCCGTGCGTAACCGAATATAAACATAAGTTACCTCGTCGCGATTTTGTTATTAAAGATCAATAAGCAAATATTTGTGAGCGGTACTTCATTAAAATCTATATGTAAAACTATGAGGTAACGTGTCTAGTGTTCAAAAATGTGCAACATGGCGGCGGCCAATAGCTTTCAGCTGCCAGTTTATCGCTCTAAGGCCTTCTACCTCGTTGAGCGGCTTTTAATGGTGGCTATACCGACACTCCACCTAGCCCACCTATCCTGGGAAAAGTGGCGCCATTCATTGTTGTGGAAATGCTCGAGACAGGTGCTGCGCGCCACTTCTGGGAAGAACGTGGCGTCTGAAATGTAGCTCAGTGCTGCGCTGTGCCGCCACGACCTTCCCAAGGGCTGCGCGTTGCACGTGCCTCTTGCATCGACGCACTTTGCACTACTTTTAATAGGAAGGCACTCTAGGACTTTACATGCACGAGCGCCTAAACGCTGCCAAACAATCAGTTTTTTTGGGGGGGTGTAGTTATTGCATTATTATTGAAGATATATCATATAAATGTTTTAACAACATATGTAACCCTTTTATAGAAGCGAACACCAAGGTATATTGGCGAACCCTTGATCTAAATGAAATTTCGGGAAAATAAGTTAACCGCTTACTAGCGCCACCTGCACTGCCTTCTAATATAGTGTAGGACGGACGGAAATGGATTCTTTTCGGCTATAAAAGACCTGTGGACTGTCATCCAGTTCGGATGTCTTTTCTTCGCGCTAACCACCACACTCGTAACAATTGGCGACGAGGAATAAGAATAAAAAATAATGCCAACGTTCGGCCGGACTGAAGCCTTCGAGGGGGAGGCGACGAGTGGCCTGCCGACGTGGAACGACTTCATGAATGTTTCAACGCCAATGACGCCGCTGCTGCAAAAAGGAAGTCAGATTTTCTTGAGCTGCATGCTGCGGCCAAAGGACGTACATCTTCGGAACCTGGTGAAGCCCCTGATTCCGCAGGACAAGTCACTCACCGAGATTCTGGCTGTACTCGGGAAGCATTACACTCCTACGTCTTCAGCCGTGGTTCAGCGTTTTCGCTTCAATACCAGGGTACGTTCTGAAGCGGAAGCGATCGGCGGTTTCGTTGCAGCGCTGAAATGCTTATCAGAACATTGTGATTACGGAGCCGAACTTGAAAACATGCTACGCGACAGAATCGTGTGTGGCATCAACAACGCTAAGACTCAGACCCGGCTGCTCGAGCTGCCGGACCTCACCTTCAAAGTTACCGCTCAAACTGCGCTCGCAGCGGAATCTGCGAAGAAGGATGCCGGCGAACTCTGCCAAGCTGATGCAAGCATTCTGTCTACTCAAGGTTGGAGACACAGCCCAGAACACCAGCTGTTATCGCTGCGGAGACAGAAGCCACCGGGCATCTCAACGCAGACATATTGATTCGACGTTTCATTACTGTCAGAAGAAAGGTCAACTGTGTTGGCGGTGTGCAACTCAAGGAAGAACTGGAATCCGCCCAAATCAAAGGCTGCTTGAACTCCTCGTCGAGGCCAGCAAAGATCAACGCCGTCGGCTCAGATGAACACAGTCCTCGACGACGTTGACACTTCTCAAGACCCAAGTAAGTTCGTGCAAGCGACGATTTATGACATCTAGCACCTAAGTGGATCGTCCACGGCACCACCTTTCTGATCCCCGTTGAATTCTTCGGCAAACCAATGTCCATGAAGCTAGACACCGGAGCAAGCGTCCCGGCGATGTCTGCGGACAAGTTTCATGCTGCATGTCCCAAAGTAAGTCCCGAACCTTCAAACGTTCTTTTGCGGGAATTTTCTGGAGACCTTGAGCAAGGCAAAGGAAAAGCAAACGTTCATGTTAAGTACAAAGGTCATGGGGAAGTTCTTCAACTGTTAACTCATTACCACCGGACCCTCGCCAACGTTGCTTGGCCGGAACAGGTTTCGCGCCCTGGACCTGAGCTTCGAGAGACTCGAAACTGTGAACAAGCTCACTGATGTCGGGGCTCTCATAAGTCAATTCTCTGGAGTCTTCGAAGAAGGTTTAGGCACCTTCAAGGGATTTTCTGCGAAAATGCTTGTGCCTCCCGCTGATGCTCCACCAAAGTTATGCAAGCCCCGACCTCTTCTATTCGCATTGCGGGATGGAGTCACCCAGAAGCTCCAGAGATTGCAATGGGAAGGGGTGATCGAGCATGTCAAAACTTCGGACTGGGCAGCCCCCATTGTTCCTGTCTTGCAGAGTGAGCATATGCGGAAACTTTAAAGTGACAGTGAATCCCGTGTCAAGTTTGGAAACCTACCCTGTTCCGCGTGTTGAAGAACTCTGGGCTGCGCTCTCAGGAGGAGACAAGTACACGAAGCTGGATTTGCGGGATGCATATCAACAAGTTCCCCTGAACCAAGAGTGTCGTAATTTCGTGACAGTCAACACCCACATGTGTCTTTTCCAGTAAACAAGGCTCCCGTTCGGTGTATCGTCTGCCCCAGCCATATTCCAGCGCGAAATGGAGAATGTTTTCCGAGGCTTACCAGGCGTAGCCATTTACTTCGACGACATCATTGTCACAGGGTGTTGGTGACCAGGACCAGTTGAAGAACCTCAAAAGCGTTCTCCCGCAATTTCAGGACTCCGATCTTAAGGTGAAGCTGGAGAAATGCGAGTTCTTTGCCCCTGAAGTGGAGTACCTGGGCCCCGTCATTAACAACCAAAGACTGGCTCCAAACCCAAAGAAGATGAATGCCGTCGTCAATGCCCCTGCTCCTCGTAACGCGAAGGAACCTCAAAGTTACCTTGGCCTGATCAACCTTTATAAACGTTTCTTGCTAAATCTTTCATCGACGCTTCGTCCCCTGCATCTGCTGCTCATGGAGGGCAAGAGGTGGACGAGGCAGAAGGAGCAAGAGCAAATCTTTTTTGAAAGTAAAAGGCTCTTGACAAGAGCACCTGTTCTGGTGCATTACGACTCACAAAAAAGAGCTTCTACTCAGCTACGACGCTTCACCGTACGGTGTTGGTGCTGTGCTCGCGCACATCGAGAGTGATGGAAGGGAGCAACCAGTGGCATTTGCGTCACGGCGTTTAATTCCGGCTGAACCAAATTACACTCAAGTTGACAGAGAAGCTTTTGCTTTGGTTTTCGGCGTAAGCACGTTTCACCAATACCTGTGGGGGAAACCATTCACTGCGGTGACCGATTACAAGCCTTTACTCGGACTGCTGAACTCCGATCGAGGCGTGCCAAGCCAAGCCTCTCCCCGAGTTATAAGGTGTGCGTTGACCCTTTCATGTTACCAGTTCAAACTCGTCAGACCTGGAAGGCTGTTGGGGGACGCCGACGCTCTCAGCAGACTGCCTCTTCCGACTAACAGCGCCCCCAATAGCACGTCAGCCGACGTGTTCATGCTGGAGCAATCCTACCCTGATGTATTATCTCCAGCTGCAGTCGCTGGAATGACAAGGAGAGATCCTCTGCTCCCGCCGGTTGTACAGGCTGTGCTCAGCGGTACACCTTTTCCTGTCGGTGGAGACGGGTTCTTGTTCTGCCAGGTACAACGAACTGAGCCTACACGAAGTTTGCCTCTTGTTGGTATCTCGTGTAGTAGTGCCTACGCTCATACAGCCCCAAGTGCTTCAACTTCTTCATGCTGAGCATCCTGGAGTAGAAAAAACCAAGATGATTGCCAGATGCCATGTCTGGTGGCCTGGGATCGATAATGCTATCAGCAACCAATTGAAAGACTGCAATGTCTGTAAAGCTTACCACAAGTCTCCTCGTGGCGTACCCATCACGCGTTGGCCTTTTCCTGAGAAGCCATGGTCCAGCCTCCATGTCGACTTTGGAGGCCCTTTCCTGGGCCACTACTTCTTAGTCATGGTAGACGCTTGTTCCAAGTGGGTGGAAGTGCATTCTGTTCCAGAACCCTCAGCAGAGGCCACCATATCGGTGTTCAGGACCGTTTTCGCGCAACATGGTCCGCCCGACCTCATTGTCTCTGGTAGTGAGCCAGCATTTATCAGCAGCCAGTATGCTGAACTCTTGCAGCGGAATGACATTCGTTGCATGCTGGTACCACCATATCACCCCGCTTTTAATGGAGCAGAAGAAAGTGTAGTTCAAACTATAAAGGACAAACTCAAGAAGAGTGCACCTGGTGAATTCAAAACTCAGGTGGCAAGGTTACTGTTTCACTATCGCACGACGCCGCATGATATGACGGGTCGCGCGCCATGCGAGTTTCTCATGGGCAGGAAAATCAAAGCGCCATTAGACGTCATGCACCCCAGCCTTCGGACTACTGTCCAACTGAAACAACTGAAGCGGGAGTTGCACGCTGACCAAGGTTGTCGTCATGGTCCACTGCTCGATTCTGGAACGCCGGCATTTGCAAGGAATTTCAGAACCGGGCCACATTGGTGCCCACTTCAGTTTCGGGCCCAGTGGGTGCATCCTCAGCCGAGATTACCATGGAAGGTGGAACGTCCTGGCATAGGCATGGAGATCACCTTCGACTGAACCCCATGCGTCCTTCACCCCAGCCAAAGGTCGTGCCTCAAGGACATCCCGGGCTGCCGCTACCAATAGAAAATACCGCACCAAGTGAAGCCGAACCCGAGCAGCAGCCGACACCATCCGGGGAAACCTGCCCATCATCAACCCCTGCCTTAATCGAGGAGAGTCCGGCTATTTTAAGGAGGAGCTCAAGAGTCAAGTGACCTGTTCGGCGGTACTCTCCAGAACCACGAAAAAAATAAAACGCCACTTCGGCGGGGGAGGAGTGTTAACCGCCTACTAGCGCCACCTGCACCGCCTTCTAAAATAGTGTATAGGAAGGACGGCAGTGGATTCTTTTGGGCTATTAAAGACCTGTGAACTGTCATCCAGTTCGGGTGTTTTTTCTTCGCACTCCGCGCTCGTAACAAAATAAAATACCGAAACCAAAGCAAGCACGACCAGGCGCCGCTTGTGCAAGCTGAACGCGGAACGCGGTGACCGCTTGGTCGTCTGCTTCGGTGGCAGTTTGGGGGTTTGGCGGTTATCGTGAATCGCGCGCACCGAATAGTTAGCGCCGATTCGTTTGCGGGTGAATGATAAAAAAGAGCATTATATCGCCCTGAAAATCATGAGCAGGCATCGAGATTTCGATTGCCGGTCAAAGACGTTTAAACACCTGCTGTCGGAGCTGTCGGTGCACCATCACGGCATCTTTTGCGGAGGAGGTGCATGGCTTCACTACACGACAGTTTTGTGCTGAACGCCTCGGTGACTCCACCACGCGGAAGCCAAGCGTACTATTTGCCCTCTCCCTTCCCATCGCCACTGCTCGAAGCCGACAGGCATTGTGTAACTATACACCAACTCATATTTACAAACAAACCGGAGCGCCCGGAGCGCCCCTAGCGGACGCCACCGGCGCCGCGCATGCGCGATGGGGGTGTGGGCAGCAAGCGCGCCGTCGCCCATAAACAAACCATTGAAACGCGATGTTATCGGCGTCAGTGTGAGTCCCCCTGCCCTTTTTCGCAATCGAATTGTTGATTCTACGTCTTCCTGGCAATGTCTGACTACATGAGCAGCGTCAGCGAAATTAACGAGGCTCGTTACACCGCGAAACTTCGAGTGAATAATCTGACATGCGGCGATTCATTCCGCGTGGACGCCGCAGAATGTACGCTAAAGCCTGATTCACCTGATGAGATTTCGCTCGCAATTTTCAGTCGCGACGTCGCTCGGGCTGCAAAAGCGTGAACCGTAGCTGAGATGGTCGACGTCAATACTGAAAATCGCAAGCAGAATCGGACCAAGTGAATCAGGCATAACAAGTCGGTGATGGCCGCTGGTAACAATAATCAACATCTCCATGTATCTACTGTTTACGAAGAGCCTGCTTACCAACCTTCAAATTTAAGTCTTTTGAGGCCTGCACTTACTTCTTATCGCAAGGACCGGGCCAACTTTTGGTCTACGGGCCGGCGTCGTCTAAGAGAGCAGACGACAAGCAGAAACGTTTGAAAGAGCAGACGACAGTTTGAACGATCAGGCGGCCGTTTGAACTTGAAGACGCACTGAACGTAGTCCGCAGGTGGTCCGCACAACTTGACGGTTTTCTGGCGTTCATGTTGGAACAAAACAAATAAATCTGATGACCACAAGTATCCGTGAATTCAACCCAAAGTGCTTCCCGCCCAAGCAATCGTTGTCCGACGGCGTCTGCTTTTCCCTTTTCCCGGCACATATCCAGATTCTCGGACGAACCGAGCACGTGAAAACTGACCTTCAAACCTTTCTCGACACTTTTGGTACGGCCCCAGTCGCGGCGTTTTGACGATAAGGCAGGTTTTTGTCTGATTCCTTTCAAAACAACGCAGGAATACACGTCTGGCATGGGGACTTCTGCCCACAGCCCCAGACCGGAAGTGCGACCGGCGCGCCACCACCGCGCCGTGACGTCACAGAGATGAGTTCGTATATAAGGGGCGCTGCCCATACCCTTGGCGGTTGCATACCCTTTGTCAGCGGGCAATCCAAAAATGCACCGGGTCGAGCTTGGGCGCGTCAGTTAAGTGCTGGTATGAAGTTACGAAAAAAAAAAAAGTCTATAATGAACCAGAGCTAGGGTGTACTAGAATGGGTGAACTACATTATTATTTTTTATGGTTTATTTTTAAAGCGCAGTTCTAGTACACCCTTCCAGAGCCTCCTATAGACCGTTTTATCGCGAATGGCGCCATTTTGAGAGCGAGAGAGAAATAGGTAAAAAGCTACCGGCGCTTTCCCTCTCTCTGGGTGTGTCGAAAGAGTGAAAGTCCCGGACGAGAGGCTTCGCCAGTGTTCGGTGTCTGCGGTGCCGGAACTTCGCGCTTTCTTCTCTGTTTTAAAATCGCAAACTTAATTAGAGCCACGGGCTTCGATGGCGACAGTCCCCCGGTCATCGGGACACCAATGCTCAGTGATGGGGTGCACGAATAACGACAGAAAGCGTCGAATACTGTCCGAGTACCTATGTAGCTTGCATGGAATCCGGCAAGGCGATTGCGGCTGCAACGTTTTTAAGCTCCATCGCTTTCCACATGACTGGAACTGATGAACCATTTATCAATTTTTGCTCGCAATCGGCCTATTTCAACGTAGCCGTGCTTAGTAATCAGCAAGCGATACACGACATGGGAAACTCAATTAACTTTTGTAAACACCCGGAGCTACCACCGATCGGTTTGCTGCGCTGCTTTTGTCTTGCGTGTCCGTGTTCTTATATTTCCTTGTGGATGAACGACGAAGACGTTCTAGATGTACTTATATCAAACCGCAGAAAGCCTCAATGCAGCCACGAATCATTTTACTATTTGGTGCAATATATTGAGTACTCCCCTCCAATTTCTATCGCTGGCACGTTTGCTGCCGCTTTTCCCCCCGTCGCCGCACTGGCGGATGCCATGACTCGAACAAACAAACGTGCACACTGGGCTCGAAAACGGATTGAACCAACGATTGAACACTAAGCACTTACACACAGACAGGACAGGACATACACAGAGCTGACTATCAACTATTTATTACTTCTCCCTCCACCTCCTCTTCTTCATAGACCCTTCGAGCATTCCTGCGATAGCGAGATAAGATGAACTTTTTAGCATATTTTTTTAAAAAAGAACAAAGCACAATAAGGAGTACATATAAAAATTAAATCATAAACGAAAAGAAAAATATACTACATGAACCAAAATTTAAAAAAAGATTGAAAAAATATCCGCAAATGCCCAAGCTAACCCCGTACATTTCCACTTCCAATCACTGACATCAGTATCCCGTGGATGTTTTGAGAACTTCTTCCCATGACTGTCCTCACGAGTCACTGGCCCAGAGCCGTACCACACCGTAGATATTCTTTTTCTCTGCTGTGCAGTGTGATGGACGGAGGAACGGCAATCGTGGAATGCTCAAAGGGACTAAGAAGAAGAGGATGTGGAGGAAGAAGAGGTATTAAAAAGTTGATAGTCATCTCTGTGTATGTCCTGTCCTGTCTGTGTGTAAGTGTTTAGTGTTCAAGCTGTTTCTCATAGAGGCGATATTGGTGTCGGAGGGTCGCGTCTCTGTCAGTGAACGCTTCGCAGCTGTGCAGGAACTATCCTCCTCCACCACGGAACACGCCACAGCAAATCAAATTTAAAAAAAAACCGCAGAGACCATTTTTGGTACTTGCGCATAATGCCGCTCAGAACAGATCCCTGACGTTAATGACCTATGATACACGCGTTCGTTTTTCACCCACGCAATAGAAGTCCCAGAAAAAAAATAAAGAAAACAAGCAGCGTTCGCCCCCTCAACTCGCAGCCAGAACAAGCGGCCACGTGATCTGGAGCCGATTATATGCCGCCAATGTTGATCATAGCCACGCGCTGTGGCTGGCAAAGCACAGGACACGCGCTGAGTTCCAGACATTGTTATGGCTCGGCTATTGTCGTCGATGCAGCGATTGGACACGAGCCACTACCCGAATGCTTCTCGAGCTAGTAATTATCACGAGCCCAAATCGAGTGCCCACGCAATGCTCGGGTCCAATCTATGAACCACATTCAAATATCGTCATATGGGTGTACTGCGATCCCCACTTTACGTCATCAAATTTTGCAAAGGAGAGATTGAATGAAAATGGTCGCTCTTGTCTTTGAAATTACACCGCAACAAAGGAGTTTTTTGGCAAGTGGCGTTGCGTGCGAGAATCCTTGACTCCCACTTGTGCCAGTAAGCTCGTGTACAGTTAAAAACATTCCAATTAAATATCGTTGCACCGCTCCTTTAATACCCTTTCAAATTGACAGTCCTGGACCAAATCATGGAGCTACCCCTGCAAAATAAAACTAGCAAAACAAAAAAAAAAGAACAATTTTCTTTAGTTATTATGCACCGCAAGAGTTACATGCATGTCCCAAACAGTACGTCCCTTGTACCTTGCCCTAATTAAGCCTGCATTACGTTCAATCGGAAGAAAAAAGATTATACTTTAAGCTTCGCGCGATTGAAATAAATCAAACGCAAGGTGCCAAATGAACCAAATGAAGAAGCTGACGTCAGGAAAAAATAAAATGACATAAACGGTGTCAAAAATTAAACATGCAAACGAAAATCCAAAAATATTATTAAAAAAAAAACAACAACATTTCGAGGCCTAGAAGTTCTTACGAGCTTCGCTTCCAGCCAGCCGCTGAAATTAATTTTTTATTTAATTAATATAACAAAATCAAGAAACCAATTGAAGCAGTACCAACTGGGGCTCGAGACACCAGAGGCCAGACAAAATGGATTCACGAACAAACGACGCACACCCTGACGCAAAAATATAGAACGGAAAAATGTTGGCGCAACGACGGGAGGAATCAATACCCCCCCCCCCCACTAAAAAAAAAAAGTAAGAAAAGAAGTTTGTTTTAGAAAGCCTAGATTTAAAAAAGAGAGCAAATGAAACCGCGGAGAGCGTTTGGAATTCAATGGCGAACGCCTCGTGGGCGAATTGATCGCTAATGCGCATGCGTTGCATCGTCGCGTGAAGGGGGCGGAAGTGGAAATAAAGGCAGAGACGCTTGCTGGCGACCATATGCTTTTGTCCCCTCGTTGCAGCTTCTATGGCTACGGTGCCGGCATGGCATCTCCAACTAATGTGTTTTCGGCATATAAAAAAGAAGTGGTCCCTCGATTTCCACTTTATGACATCATAGAAGTGCCACGCTGTCGCCGGCCGCGCTCCTGGCGGTGTCCCAGCAGCGGGCGGTGGATGTGGCAGACGCCTGCTCTGCGTGCAGGTCGCTCTCCAGCTTGACAGACCACGGAAGCTTCGACAGTCGACAATTGGGAAGCCGCGACGACAGCGACACTCGCGCTTTTGCCGGCACTTCAACAGCCAACCGCCAGGATCGCAACGCCCGACGGCGTGACACTCCGGCTCGGCTGTGACGTCATTCGTTGCAACTTCGGGACCACTTTTCATGCACGCGTCTTCGACTGGTCTGTTTTAGCGTCCCCATCTCACCCATGCACCGCAAGTGGTCCGGAAGTCCTGAAGTGGCCACAAATGACGTCACAGGAGCCGTCGCGTCACGCTATCGGAGATCGCGATCCTAACGGTTGATGCTAAAAGTTCCGAAAAAAAAAAAAGCCAGACGAACGCAAGTTTTGTTGTCGTGGCCGCGTCCCAACTACTGGCCGTCCTTAATGGCCGATTCACACGACGGACTGATCCGCGGACGGATTGATCACGTGACAACATGTCCGCGGATCGTCCGTCTCCCAAGCGCATCCACACGAGGGACACGACGAGCAGACGCCAGCGAGGACGGACCGAGCCTGTTCGCCACCCCACAGTGCCGCGAAACTCCAAACATCGCACCGTGGCACCGTTGTCCAAGAGAGAAATCTACCTTTGCTACCGCGATAATAAATCGCACGCCGCTGTTAAGTACAGATCGAGACAAAACACCGTGATAGGCTTCGCGCTGAAGCGCCACAGCTTTTACTGCCCCAAAGCATGAGAGTGACACAGGCGATGGTCCTGCTCGAGAAGGGTTCCGCGTAGAAGCGACGAAGTTCTGGGCTCGCGGAGGGGCGTTCGAAGATGCCTTCACGCACTCCGCGCTCGTGCACAACACCACAGGCGGCTTTGACAACACTCAAGTTCACCACAGCCACAAGAGAGGTCTTGCTCGGTGAAATCCTGATTGGACGTGCGAAGTATTTTCGCGGCGTGCTAGACGAGTTTTGACGGGAGCTTCTTGACGCGGACCCGCCAGACAAGTTTCTGCAGTTTCTTTCACACGTGAAACCAAAAAACGCGCGACAAAATGAACCAGCGAACGAACAACACACAACGATGCGCCATGTTTGTTTTCATCGCCCAGGAAACAAAACAAGAGAAAACAATTTACCGTTGCCAGACTAAACGCTTTTCAAGTCGATCTCCCGCTAAAAGTCCGCGAGTGAAAAAGGCGCTCGACTTTATCAGTCCGCGCGTCCGCGGACGAGGCATCGGTGACGTGCCGGTCACGTGGTACACGGTCCGCGGACGAAAATCGCGATTCGGTCCGTCGTGTGAATCGGCTATAAGCAGACGCCCAGGGAAGTTGTCAGACGCTAGTTTACCCCAGTGGAAGGTAGTACATGATGGGACGCTGGGGGGCCACTTTACGTCAGCATTAAATGGTCGCGTCTCGCAGACGCTAGCGGAGAGCGCCTCGTTTGTGGTCGCGTGTCGTGAACGCTACAGCGCCCCCTGTCCGAAAGAAACAGGCCTATGCGGAGGGCAAGTCGTCTGCTTCTTACACAGAGATTGCGATGATAGTCACAACGCCAAGCTCTTATTGGCTGATATTGAGGTCTACCCACTATCCTTTCAATCAGAGCCAATCAGAGCTCGGCGTTGTTCTGACGTCACTGCAACTCCTGCGCAGGAAGCGATGACTGCCGTCTGCATTATGACGTCATCAGACGCGTTCCAGCAAACCACGCGTACAGCAAACGCGACCCCACAAATCACGTGACCCCCTGATCGAGCGGTTGCAAACACTCTGAAATTTAGGCGCACCGGTGTCCCTCCAAATAACGAACGCGGGGCCCGGACTTCGCAGCACGGACTGTCATTCCTCTGTTTTCACGAACGCTACCGTTCGTCCCACAGAAATCCATCTTCCGCTGACTTCACGGGTGTTTGTTTTTGTGTGTGTGTGTTTGGTGATATACCCGGACGCCAAGACATTTCTCGAGCGTCCTTCGCTGACAAAGCGAAACACATCTCTCTGGCTTCGCTCGCTTCGATCCGCGGGAACGCGAAGGCGTAGTACGGGCAGGATGCGCGGGACAGGACCGAGGGCACTTCTATCGGAGCCGTCACATTTCGTGGGGGACATTTCTTCTATTGGCCGTCCCCTTCGAGGAACCGGTTATTCGAGGAATGGGTGCGGAGGCAACTGCGACGGCGCAATCATAAACTTCCATCGTGCGTTTTTTTTCTTTCTTGCCGCTTTAACGTTGAAGGTAGTGAATAAAGGGAGTCAGTAAATAATCTACGCGTAGACTATACCGACACTCAGTCTAACTAATTTATCCTGGACTAAGGAAATTTTGGTGGTGCTCAGTGCGGGGCGAGGGCGATGGGTGACCGCTATGATTTATTTACGCGTTCAATCTAATTTCCTGCAGCGCCCTTTTGGGGCATTATCGTACGGAGTACAGATACAACAATAAACGGAACACAGATGTAAAACATAAAAAAATAAAAAAAGCATGAAAACACAAAAAACGGCTTTGAGCCTTGGGTTTGGATATACAGTGTCTGGAAACTCAGGCGCTAACGATTTGCCCCGTCGCGGAACTGTTTTAGCTCTTCCGGTGGACAAAAAACCGCTTTCCCCAAACGGATAGAATTCCACTACAGACAGCAACGACGACTTTGAACACCAATATGGCTGGGGTGCCGCCACTGTGAATTTCGAGGGGGAACGGCACCCCGTGCCGCAGTTGCCCGACTTTCAACAAATTCTCCAAACTGCAAAAATGTGCATGCGAGCGGGGTTTTTTCCTATGTTCTTTTTTTCGCCTTCTGCTTTGTCCTTTATTATTTGCTGGACATACCTCTTACCTGGAGCCACTAAGTAGGGTATAAGCTTAGAGTTTCCGACAATCCATTCCTCGGTTTCGTACAAGCTCGGGCGATATTGTTTTC